>CM033473.1:1261961-1350147 GCA_019447015.1 Hymenochirus boettgeri
TTGCTTAATTGGGTCTTACTCAAGGATATCCTTCAAGACAACAGCCTTCTCAAAATGTGAAAAAATGCAATCATTTATATTAAAAACATTGGCATTTTATGGTCAGCTAAAAGAAAGGGAGCGTTGGGCACCTGTGCGAGGGTGAGGGGTGCTGTGTGAAGTGGGGTGTGTGCACTGGCAGGGGGTGTTCCTCCATCTCTCAGGCAGGAACCTGGCACCCCACCAGGGGCACTGAAAGTGCCTTTGGGGCTTAGGAGGTCCCACAGCTTGAAACTGGGACCCCCTTCCCCGTACTTATAAGTGCCCTTGCGGCAGTGACAAGTGCCTTTGTTGGGGGTCTGCAGCTGGAAACCAGGACCAACATTGGCTCTTAGAATAGCCCTTGTAGCTATAATAAGAGCTGATAAGGGTGTCCCACAGCTCAAAACCAGGACCACCCTGGTTCTAAAAAAGGACCTTTTCAGTTCTCCACATCTTCCAGTCTCAAAGGCACTACATGTGCCAGGGTGGCGGGTCCCAGTTTTGAGCTGCGGGACCCCTTAAGCTCCAGTGCCAGTTGTCCTAGGAGTCAGTGGAACTTCGATTTCAAGTGTCATAATTCCGAGTCAAAACTTCCTGGTCACTGCTAAAAAGGGCCTTTGAACACCCCAGGATTTCTTTTATCACATGTTTTCAGACCAGTCAGTTGGAAAATCACTTTTAAGTAATAAGCAAAAAAAAAAAAAGAGGAACAAAAAGAAGCACTAAGACCTGTGTGGTGGGTATAAGCGGTGGATCCACAGTAACGCTGATTAACAGGGCATATCCTGGATGAGAAAGATCAATTTGTCTTAGTAGTAAGACAAGGTGGGTGAAGGAAGAAGAGATGGGGTACCAAAATCCAGGAAAATAAGAGGAAAAGATATAAGACCAGGTAGTACAAGGACTCAAAGTCAAGAGCACACCAACTGTAGATAACAACCCTAAAATAAATAGGGGAGGGCAAACGCAACTCGTATATGAATAACGGAGGGAGGTGGAACTAATCAAAAATAAATAGTTACACTTTGTCCATAAACCAAATCCATATTTCATATAGATAAAACCAATGTGCTAACCGACTCCATAATAAATAAGTAGAATGTGAGCTTGCTTAGACCAAACACTGAAAGGGCAGCAGTAGTCGATAATGGCCTCTGGTCATAATGGGTCACATGTAACCCGAAGAAGGGATGCGTTTTGTCCCGAAATGGGTTGGTCTGTGCACTTGTTTGGCGCATGGCTCACGATTGGTATGGTGGCACCTGCTTTATGCCGGATTTGGTGACTGTGGATGTTATCGGCCATTTGGACTCTAGCGGCATGTTTGGAACTGTTCTACTTATTGACTTTGTGGGGGGTTCCACCACGGATTGCCTTTCTATTTTGCCACCCCCTAGAACTGTTTTGAGAGACACTTAAAATCAGCCCATAGGCATCCTATTGTCCATTATTGACTACTGCTGCTTGCTTGTGAGGTTCTCATTCATCCAGGTCATGGTATATCTGTTGTATTCAATTAGATCAACGGACTTGAAGTTAGTTCTTGAAGACGTTTCAACTAGTATCCAACTGGATCTCAATTCAGAATGACTTGTACAAGAATCTGTGGCAATTATGTACCCGGAAAGTCCCAATTAGTATATCACAGCCAGGTGTTAAGAGCGTGATTGCATAGTGGCTAAGAGGTGTTATAGGATGCCCAGAGTAAGGTGTCAAAACAGCATTGACATGGCAGACAGTGTTGTGTCGAACCCCCCCTCTATTAGCCTTGGTTTCTTTATTTTCACATAAATTGCCTCCTTAACACTTCTCTTGAACCAGTCACATTCCTTTGCAATATGTTAACATTACAAAAAGGACATACCTTTGAAGATTGTAATGTAACATATTGGCATATGTTAACTATTGGCCATGTAATGTTTGTTTTCAAAAACCCTTTAATGTAGCCTTTGACTTTCGGTAACACTCAAGTGTAATGTTCGGTTTTGCTAACCCTCGAATGTATAGTTCTATTTTCGGTAACACTCGAATGTAGCATCGTAACCCTAGAAAGTTTAGTTTTGTAACCTTCAAATTGGTCGTAACCCTCAAATTTAGCATGCGCAACACAAACAATTGCCGATCAGGAGTAAGAAGTGTTTAAAAAGGCTGTGGTGAAGGTTATAGTGATATGTTCCTCGACCATTTCCCAGTTGCCACAGTCATTTACAGTAAGTTACCATTGCTATTATATCGTAAATCATCCAAACTTTTTGAACTATTAACTGACTATATGAGTTAGTTTCCGTACTCCTGAACTTTTACTGAAGTTCAGAAGTTGGCTGGATCGTGGGTTTGCAACACAGCCTGGGAGCACCTTTGGTTACACGTAAGTAAAACTAAACCTAGCTTAGTGGGGTTTCTACTACATACTGGATTTTTGAAAAGAAGGGTGGACATGCCCATTAATGAAATCCACCAGTATTGTCCTTTTTTACACTTGTGTTTTCCCAATAAATATTAAAGTTCATCGATACTGTTGAGTCATTCCCAAAGGAATATTAAAGCCAGTCTATTGATATTGTCAAGTCATTCCCAAAGGAATATTAAAGCCAGTCTATTGATATGTCAAGTCATCCCAAAGGAATATTAAAGCCAGTCATTTATAATATTGTCGAGTCATTCCCAAAGGAATATTAAAGCTAGTTTATAAATATTGTTGAGTCATACCCAAAGGAATATTAAAACCAGTCGATCGATATTGTCTAGTCATTCCCAAAGGAATATTAAAGCCAGTCTATCAATATTGTCAAGTCATTCCCAAAGGAATATTAAATCCAGTCTATAGATATTGTTGAATGTCGTTATCCCAAAGGAATATTAAAACCAGTCGATCGATATTGTCTAGTCATTCCCAAAGGAATATTAAAGCCAGTCTATCAATATTGTCAAGTCATTCCCAAAGGAATATTAAATCCAGTCTATAGATATTGTTGAATGTCGAGTTATTCCCAAGGAATATTAAAGCCAGTCTATCGATATTGTCAAGTCATTCACAAAGGATATTAAATCCAGTCTATAGATATTGTTGAGTCATCCCAAAGGAATATTAAAGCCAGCCTATTGATATTGTTGAGTCATTCCCAAAGGAATATTAAAGCCAGTCTATCAATATTGTTGAGTCATACCCAAAGGTATATTAATCCAGTCTATAGATATTGTTGAGTCATTCCCAAAAGGAATATTAAAGCCAGTCTATCAATATTGCAAGTCATTCCCAAAGGAATATTAAATCCAGTCTATAAATATGTTGAGTCATACCCAAGGAATATTAAAGCCAGCCTATCAATATTGTTGAATCATTCCCAAAGGAAAATTAAAGCCAGTCTATCAATATTGTTGAATGATTCCCAAAGAGATTAAAGCCAGTCTACAATATTGTTGAGTTCATTCCCAAAGGAAATTAAGCCAGTCTATCGATATTGTCGAGTGATTCTCAAAGGAAAATTAAAGCCAGTCTATCAATATTGTTGACTCATTCTCAAGGAATATTAAAGCCAGTATATGATATGTTGAGTCATTCCCAAAGGAATATTAAAGCCAGCCTATCGATATTGTCGAGTGATTCTCAAAGGAAAATTAAAGCCAGTCTGCAATATTGTTGAATCATTCCCAAGGATATTAAAGCCAGTCTATCGATATTGTTGAGTCATTCCCAAAGGAATATTAAAGCCAGTATATCAATATTGTTGAGTCATACCCAAAGGAATATTAAAGCCAGTATATCAATATTGTTGAGTCATACCCAAAGGAATATTAAAGCCAGACTTAGATATTGTTGAGTCATTCCAAGGAATATTAAAGCCAGCTATCAATATTGTTGAGTCATACCCAAGGTATATTAATCCAGTCTATAGATATTGTTGATGAGTCTCCCAAAGGAATATTAAAGCCAGTTTATAAATATTGTCGAGTCATTCCCAAGGAATATTAAAGCTAGTTTATAAATATTGTTGAGTCATACCCAAAGGAATATTAAAACCAGTCGATCGATATTGTCTAGTCATTCCCAAAGGAATATTAAAGCCAGTCTATCAATATTGTCAGTCATTCCCAAAGGAATATTAAATCCAGTCTATAGATATTGTTGAATGTCGAGTTATTCCCAAAGGAATATTAAAGCACGTCTATCGATATTGTCAGTCATTCACAAAGGAATATTAAATCCAGTCTATTGATATGTTGAGTCATTTCCAAAGGAATATTAAAGCCAGTCTTATCAATATTGTTGAGTATACCCAAAGGTAATTAAATCCAGTCTATAGATAGTTGTTGAGGCATTCCCAAAGGAAAATTAAAGCCAGTCTATCAATATTGTTGATGATTCCCAAAGGAAATTAAAGCCAGCCTATCAATATGTTGAGTCATTCCCAAAGGAATATTAAAGCCAGTCTATCGATATTGTCGAGTGATTCTCAAAGGAAAATTAAAGCCAGTCTATCAATATTGTTGACTCATTCTCAAAGGAATATTAAAGCCAGTCTATCGATATGTTGAGTCATTCCCAAAGGGATATTAAAGCCAGTTCATCAATATTGTCGAGTGATTTTCTCAAAGGAAAATAAAGCCAGTCTATCAATATTGTTGAATAATTCTCAAAGGAATATTAAAGCCAGTCTATCGATATTGTTGAGTCATTCCCAAAGGAATATTAAAGCCAGTCTATCAATATTGTTGAGTCATACCCAAAGGAATATTAAAGCCAGCCTATCGATATTGTCAAGTCATTCCCAAATGAATATTAAAGCCAGTCTATCAATATTGTTGACTCATTCCCAAATGAATATTAAAGCCAGTCTATCAATATTGTTGACTCATTCTCAAAGGAATATTAAAGCCAGTCTATAGATATTGTTGAGTCATTCCCAAAGGAATATTAAAGCCAGCCTATTGATATTGTTGAGTCATTCCCAAAGGAATATTAAAGCCAGTCTATCAATATTGTTGAGTCATACCCAAAGGAATATTAAAGCCAGTCTATCAATATTGTTGAGTCATACCCAAAGGAATATTAAAGCCAGTCTATCAATATTGTCAAGTCATTCCCAAAGGAATATTAAAGCCAGCCTATCGATATTGTTGAGTCATTCCCAAAGGAATATTAAAGCCAGTCTATCGATATTGTCAAGTCATTCCCAAAGGAATATTAAATCCAGTCTATTGAAATTGTTGAGTCATTAGTACTCCTGCTCGAAAGAAGGAGGAAATACGTAGTGGGTCAAGTTCAGGTCTCGAAGATGGGTCAGCACTTTTGCCTTCATTCCATTGTTTACCGTTTTTGACAGCTCAAATTTTGATTTACTTATTCAAACCTTAAGATCCCTGTACAAAACCATTAAAGTCGAAATGTTGATAATTTAATAATATTTCACCAAATGCCAGAGTGTGTTGTTTTAATTTCTGCATCACAGTCATTTTTTTGTCATACATCATGTGGTTTGGAAGAGACAAAGGAAGGCTTGATGCTGGCTTACTTTAGCTGATTTTAACCTTTGTCCAGCTGTTCTTCAAGAACATTTGTTTCTGCTTTATAGAAGGTGGCACTAAATACCTTTCAGCAGAAGCCTGACCTTAAAAGCCCTGTGAGGTGTTTGGTCTGGTCCATGGCAGACTTCCAAACTCTGACACATTCTTTCTCACTATTACTTCAACCCCCACCCCCCCATCCAACCAAATAAGGAGCCTTACTTTAACCAAAAGAATAACAATGGATAGACACAAATAAACTTTTATCGATACAATATTTATAGAATATGAACCAAAGTTTGTTGACCCATTTATGTGCATGTGAAATGTCATAGACTGGAAAATATATACAAAAAGAATCCCCAAAGATTTAGACAAAGATGTTAATAAGAATTTGGCACATTAGCAAGTATACATGGAGTTTATCAAAAGCATTTGTTCTGTTTGAAAGGAAATCTATACCATATGTAACACTACTTGTAATTACTGTCTCTTTTATTGAAGGAGAATCTTGCGAACGTTCCCCGCGCTTCAGGCTAGAAGCAAAAGAATGGACCTTCAACTATTCGGCTCAGAACTTGGTCTTGGGAAACCGAAGTTCCTAACTATGAAATGTTAACGGAAAGAACAGGTTTTTATGGTTAAAATTTGATTAGCTCTGTGTCAACAATCTGTTGGTAGTTTCGATGCCGAATTTTAAACGCAGAATCGGGAGTTGTGACTCCAAACCAGGCTTGGACTCTGAATGCTCAACACATGCTCAACCTATCAGTTCGTCTACTGGGGATCAAAATAAGTTACACGGATGAAACCTACGTAATCATGGGCAGAACATACAAAATCCTTTCAGCTGAATTTGATCCCGTGACCTGGCACTGCAAGGTATCAGTGCTAATTACTGAGCAACCATGCTACGCGTTTCATTGCCCAGGAGAGCTCTTTCTGTATATCTATGAAATCATATAATAATAATAAAAAGAAGGGGTTTACCTTTAACACAGTACATGTGATTACTAGAGGGGATATTAAAATTCATAAACAATAAACGTTGTTATTCTAAAGACCCCAGCAGTACAGAGCTACAGGAATGGCAATAGACATTCTGACAATAGACAAATGACTCGAAAATTATCAGCGATTCGGCAAATTTGATCATATCGCTTAAAATATCGAAAACCTTTTTCTTTTTTACTATTGAATGCTTGACAATATCGATCGGTTTATTGGAAAACTGAAGATCAGTCTAGGCAGAAAATTTTTTTGAGTGGTTCTTCAGAATTGATTATTGATCATTGAACTTGATTGGAAATCCAATCTAAAGAACATTATTCATTAATTGCGCAATGCAATATTGGCCATTTTTGGCAGATGTATGTGCAAAAAATTAGTCAAGCATGCTCGGTAATCACTATGAAGCACCATTGGGAAAGGGAATTTCCCACCATGCAATTTACAAATACCAACTGTCAACCATTACAGTTACAGCAAAATTGCACACAGTAAGAGTGTTTATGATAGTTGGATTGGAATGTTGTTGTTCAGATTGGATATCTCAATCCTGTAGTAATGAAATTTCTCTATGTTTAATAATTTTTTTATTAAAAAAAAAAAATTATTGTATCCTTTTTAACAGCAATAACAATAATCCCTTTTAAAACCTTCATTAAGTTTTTGTTTAATTAATAAATTTAGGGGGAGATACAATATGGCCCTTTAGGCGGAATTTAGAGCACAGCGCCATTTCTGAATGTTTTTGGAAATAGCGATGTGCTAACGATGCAAAAGCCCTGTCGTTAAGTTTTGCGCTACCTCGTAGCGCGAAACTTAACGGTAAAGGTTGTGGAGCGTTAAAGTCGCACTCCTTACCTTAGCCCGATCCCGCGATGCAATAACTGACGTAATCCCGTTTACGTCAGTTATTGTATCGCAGGATCGGGCTAAGTTAAGTAACGCGTTCCGAGGTATTGAATCTCCCCGTTAGTAATTAATTTGTTTAGAAATTGACTCATTTGTACTTTAGAGCTTATGTACTGTGAGAGGTGCACCCATTTGCCTGTGTTATTAATGTTCTGCATTAGCCAATCAAATGTTATCTTATTACAATAGAGCAGTAGAATTCTACCATCTGATTGGTTTCATATTTAAAATTAATACGCAGCACTAATATATTGTTCAAAATCCAGTTTAGATTAGAGCACAACTTCAATCATTATTACTGAACATTATTAAAGGGCATGTCCACCCCCAAAACTAAAATTAAGCCCCATAGTGGTCCAACTGTGTAGTTTAAAAGCATCCTTACATCCCTGCTCCTTATGGTTCTCCTGCAGTCCATGTCCAAAGTCCAGGAAATGGAAGAGTAGTGGCTGTCTTCCTGTCCAAATGTCTCTGCCTCCCGTCTTGCCTCCGGGAGGGATGGTGACATAGGCAGGGGAGCCCTTTACCTTCTCCCTCCTACCACCAGGATCCATCCTCTGCAGCCGTTGCACCTAGTGTAAAATCCTTTGGCTATTTTGTTGGTGGCCCCTGCCCACCCCTAACTGCCGAGTTATTTTTGTAAAAAAAAATGTTCTGATCGCTACTTACAGCCCTTCGTTCCTGGCTGTGGTGTCTCCATTGACGGCTGCCGGTCCGGCCCCCTACTTGCAAGTTCCGGCAAGCAGGAAATCAGATCAATGCTCCTGAAGATCGAGGGGCTGTAAGTAATGATTTTTGACAAGGCGGCTAGGGGTGGGCCCCTACCATATATCAAAAATACATTTTTAGGGTGGACATGCCCTTTAATGAAAATGCCCTGAAAATGATTTCCATAAGGGCCTTGAGCCAGCCTATTAGGACCATTAATCCCCAATTAAACATAGGGATATATAGTGTATTTGTGGGGATGGAAAAACAGCCCATTCCTCAAGGGAATGGTTATGTAAGTGTTAAAGAGACACAAACAAGATAAATCTAGAATGTCTAGAACTATTGCAATGTTGGTGAAATAATATCCATTGTTCTATGTCATTAAAGAATAGCGCAAATAGTACATATTAGTGAAAGAGTTAGAATGGAATGCAAATTAAAAATAACCCTACATTTTCCTTACAGGAGACAATTCTAGGGGCATTCAACATGGCAGGTCAAAGATCAACCAAGTCACTGGGATGTGTCTGGAAATTTAATAAATTTAAAGGGCAATGCTTCTCCCCCTTTTCTCTGCCTGATCAATAGGTTTCCAACTAATTTCCAAGCTTTCTGACGTGTTCAGAGGCAGCTTGAGGAATAGCATCCAGTCATCGGCTGTGATGTCATCCGTCACATCTATGACTGACAGTCGCTAACCGGAAGAACCAGGGAGCAGAAAGAGGGGTAACAGGATATTGTGCAGCATTTCAGGCTAGACTTACATCTCTCATCTCTCTAATTATTGCAGTTTTGGAGTTTGGGCTGTGAGTTACCTATAGACAATGTTTAATTTGAGGGGTGAACTTGCCCTTTATGGTGACAATGTCACCTGGCATTGTGCCACCCTCCGGAATCAAAACAAACAATATTTAACAGGACGGAGCTGTGTTACTGCCTTATCTTATATTCCCAGTTTTTACTAAAAAAATTTTTTTTAAAGGGCATGTTTACCCCTTTTAAAATTTTTTGATATGTAATAAGTCTCCCTCCCCCAGCCCCTAGAATACATTTTCCAGAAACACCCCCGATCTTTACTTACCTTTCCTCTTTCCTCCGCCGTACTGCCTGGCCCTCTGCTTGCATGAAACTGCAAGCAGGGGGCCAGACCGGCAGCCGCGCCCTTGATTGCCTGCCAGCTGCACAGAACACCGGGGGGAGAGAGGGAAGGTAAGTAAAGGGGTTTTACACTAGGGGGAGGGAGAGCAAAATGGGAGGGGGGAGGTGGGGGGGGGCTGCTCTGAGCAAGCCAAAAACCTCTGAGAGGACGTCTCAGAGGCGGAAACAATTTCCCTGGTGGCCAGGCTCCTGGTGGTCAGTTTTTTTGACTTTGGGGGGACATTACAGGAGAACCGTTTGGAGCTGGGATGTTAGGTTAGGATTTTTATACAATACACAGTGGGGCCAGTAGTGGGTTAAATGATAGTTTTGGGGGTGGACATGCCCTTTAAATATAATTGAGACTGGTATTGTAAATCAAAGTAATAAGCAGACACTGCGCCATTCCTTCTAACTAGGCCTTATATAAATCTCAACATGAACACTCAAACATTAAAACTAACCTCAAAAGGTGGACCATTCCTGTCTTGTCTCAGATAGACCCAAACTCACCTTTAGGCACAGTAGACACATGACTAGGGGCACCTTTGGTTGGAAGGGCGGCTGTCAATCTCTCCCCACCCCTCCTGTCTATGGGGGAGATTCAATATGGGCAAAATCCATCAAAAACCCATGTTCCCCCTAAGAAATTATGGTTAACGTGGTTTTTAGATGGATTTTAGAGCACAGCGCCATTTCCAAATGTTTTTGGAAATAGCACTGTGCTAGCGATCCGAAAACCATACCGTTACGTTTTACGTGACTTGGTAGCGCAAAACTTACCAGGAGGGGTTGTGGAGCGTTAAAGTCACGTTCTTACCTTAGCCGGATCCCGCGATGCAATACCTGACGTAATTCACGTTTACGTCAGGTATTATATTGCGGGACCAGGCTAAGGTAAGTAACGCGGCTCTTCGTTATTGAATCTCCCCCTATGTTTTTTTACCACAAAAGAGAAAATAGGTGTGTTTTGGGGGTGTGGTCAGTGTTTAGGGGTGGAGCCAAGGGCGCCACGCTTTTTGTGCCTACAGACTCCTGAGGTGTAAGCCCACCCCCCGTCTCAGATGATGACAAACATGTGCAGAAGTAACAACGACAGGGAATACATAGCATGTATTCAAATCAATACAGGGTTATGTATGCCCACATATATGTAATGATCGTGTGGGTGGGTTATTTGAATGCACTGTGGTTAGCATTAAACCTAATTACTAAGCCTCTGGTTGTCAGCAGCTATCATTGCCTCCACTGTATATAGTGCAGAGATTTCAGCCTCTTGTAACTTTAAAGGGTATGTACACTGGCAAATTTGTTTTTTTCAATTGCCCATTACTGAAAACTTGTGAAACAACGAAAAAATGATGAGGTACCAAGTAAGGACTTGATACCTTGGTAACTTGGTAACACAACATGTTTCGGACGGCATGGTCCTTTATCACGAATAAACAAGCAATTTCACAAAGTTGAGTTGCAGTAAGTCCTTACTTGGTACCTCATCATTTTTTTGTTGTTTCACAAGTTGCAGTGCTCGGAGGCATAGCACAGAGGGAACCGCTAAGGCAGCATCTTACATTTCAGCATTTCTGTAAGTGGTTTTGTTGTAGCTGAATTAGTTTGACAGTTGGTGTGCTGTATGCTATATGCAGTATTGACAGTTGGTATGGGGAACAATAGTCAGGTCAGAGCCTGAGCAAAAAAGGTGTGAGCAAGGTCTCAGTCCCTGGGTTGATTCAGTTACTCAGTAGAGATCTGAGCATGTGTGACCCATCCAACAGCCAATCAGTAGAAATTACTGTTAGGAACATAATTTTGAAAATAACGATATTTTCCACTGAACATCCCATTTAAACGTGTAACAGTAAATAAGGTGCTTGTTGAGCAGGGAATCCATGTTCAATGGGTCTCTTTCAATAGAATTTAGTCCATCACTGGAAACCAATTCTTACATAGAATACCAAGAGACGGTAAGAAACGGTATGGTTTTGCCGGGTTCCCTGTCCACAAATTAGAAAGAGGATGGGTCTCAGGTTTGGAAGGTATTCAGGAGCAATGTTCCCTCTAAGCTCTGCGCTCGTGTACACACAACTCTGTGTGCACGCAGATTAAAGTGGTGCGCACACAAAAATCTTCCGGAATGTAAGTGCCGCGGTAGGGAGCGCACAAAAGTAAATTTTGTATGCACACAGAAAATATTTTTCTGCGCACACAGCCAATTTGAGGTTAGAGGGAACAATGTTCCGGAGCAGGAAACAGAATTCAACTGTAACATAAGTCTCTGAACTGTCATGGGTTTTCAACTTATCAACATGACTAGTCAAGCCCTGCCATCTAGTGGCTAATGTTGTGTGCACTGATTTTATCAATACAATAAAGTTTAGAGAAACAAATTGGTTTAAACTTCAATCAAAATAATTTTTGTTCTTTTTTTTATTTTTTCTTAGTTTTTCTTCCATTGTGATAAACTTATTTATAAGTTATTTTATATATATACATATTAACTGCTGTGTCCTTACAAGGAAAACTATACTAAAAAAATGTAATTTAATTTTTTTATTAACTACCTGGGGCAGGGAGGTAGGATTGATTATTCCTACCTCCCAATATTGTTTAACTGAGGAGCTACTGCACAGAAAGTTTTCATCTGCCAGGTCATGGCCCTGGGCCTTCCTGTATTAAAGATAGTGTTGAAGCACTGAGGAAGCCTGGCAGAAGCAGTTTTCTTCGTGCTGCCACTCCTCATAAAAAATTTATTTGGAGATTGAAAGTTCCAATCCTACCTCCCTGCCTCAGGTACTTTTCATTGTTTTTGAAAAAAAATGTTATACTCAATACAGTTCTCCTTTAAGTAACATAGTATGGAAAAATCAACCTCCAAAACCCAACTGGCTATGAAAATCTTAATGGGGAAGTTCAGTGCAAATACATATACTTTTCAGATAAAAGAGCAGTATTTTTCCATCCTAATGACCTTAACCTGCCCATTCAGCATTTTGTCTGTGTATAAATAAATGCAACCAAAATACTGACTTCCTGTTTGCAGGACCCCTAATAGGGACCGTTATGGTATTGCCCTTGACCCAGTGCCTGGGTTGATTCAGTTGCTCAGTAGAGATCTGAGCATTTTTGACCCATCCAACAGCCAATCAGTAGAAATTACTGTTAGCTCACTAATGTTAACAGCAGGGAATAGCAAGGGGTATAAATTCAACTGATTTTTCAAAATGGGAGAGAATATGTAGAATAACTAAGTATGCATTACACAAACTAACAATTTAACAAATATTGAAAATTAAAGGAGAACTAAATCCATTTTGTATACTCCAGAATCTGAAAACAACCCCCCTAAAAACACCAATAAGCTATATAATATGACTTCAGTAAATTGCATTAAAATAAATGTAAGCCTGTTAAATGTGCAGTGTCAGACCACACCTCCTGCCTCAGTCACATGCTTCCTTGCTTTATCTGTCCTGTAAAAGGATTGGATAGAGATTATTAATGGGTGTGACCAACTGTAACAAGTTTCTGCCATAGCTAAAGACTGAGCATGTGCAGAACATAATGGTCGTTGACCAGACTGTGTCATATTAGAATGCTGTGATATTAAGCACAAACCATATATTATTTAGGGAAATTTCCCAGCACCCATATCAAAATGAGAGGTAAGACACTGATTACTGGCTTTATATCAAGGTGTTCTGCCTTCTGGTTCAGTGTTGTTCTGTGGCTTTAGTTGTCCTTTAACCTTCCTATAACAGAAGGCATCTTGCAGTCTCATGCTATATGAATAGCATTGCCCACAAAATCTAAGAGACAAGAAGTAAATTCTTACTCCCAGTTTCCCCAGAGTAAGGGGCAGAGATATGCAAAATACTCCTTTATGTCCCTAAGCTTTCTAGCTGCCTTGTAATATTATTTTCTAAACTCTCCAAGATCTTTACAAGCTTGCACATGCCTCATAGGAGGCAGCTAGGAGAAAAGCAGTCCATCGTTGGCTGTGATGCCATCTGTTACATCCATGACTGATGCTAATTGGAAGAACCAGATAGCAGAAAAAGAGGTAACAGAACATCCAGCTAGTCAGATTAGTCTTATATCTCTTGGCTTTGTAGCTAATACAGATCAGGGTTTGGGGGGCCCTTTTAGAGTTTAAATTAGAGAGTAAAGAAAACTGTAAAATGCCATTTATGTGATACCGTCTGGTAAACATTTAACAGTTATCTTTTTAAATGAATTTGTATGTATCTGAGGCAAAGCCAAACTTTACTGTTCCTTCTGCTGCCTTCTGCTGCCCTTCCACACAAAAGCAGCAGAAAGGGCTGGACCAGAATCTTAGCCAATCACAGATGAGGCTGCTGGTCCAGTCCCTTCCCGTGCATGGAAGCATGAATGAGAGAACAAGGCTGGTAAGTGCATTTATGAGCTGATTTGGGGGGTTTAAACCTAGCAAGGTCTAGGTTAGGGAGGATTCCCTTCCTTATCAGAAGTTTTGTTTTTAAGGATAAAGATATATGTTAGAATTTTGTAACGGTTGAAGGATAGAGGGAGTATTGTGTCCTAAAGCTGGGTACACACGGGAAGATATTTGTCTAGGTTGACAGTTCGCCACTAGCAAGTGGCCGGCTATGGAAAATGACCATTGGTTGCGCCAAAAATAGCCACGTCTGCCAGTTCGCCATGAACTATCTTGTGGTCTCATAGAGTACCACACGATTGGCTCTGATTTATTAATATACTCGACCGCCTGTTCCTCCAATCGAGTCGCCCAATACACATGTATCAGATTCCAATAGGTTTACTCTGCACTCCGTGATCTCTTATCCTCCAGAATGGTGATCTAAAGAGCCATGCGACCCCTTGAGTAAAATCTCAACTACAGTTTAAACAGATACCATAAATAGGGTACACCTGATGAAGGTTAAATATTAACCAGATATGGTCGTTTGGTTAATGAGTTGTAAGCACAAAATAACTTTTCCATTTATTCAATATACCATGTGTATCAGCACGGTGGCTTGCAGCGCTGAGGTCCTGAGTTCGATTCCACCCTTGGACACATCTGCAAGGAGTTTGTATGTTCTCCCCGTGCTTGCGTGGGTTTCCTCCAGGCACTCCGGTTTCCGTTTCCCCCACAATCATAAAGACATAGTGATAGGTTGTATGTGTCAAATAAATGTGCTTAGATTGTAAGCTCTTCGGGGCAGGGCCTGATGTGAATGTATACATGTAATAGTAAAGCGATACGGAAGTTGTTGGCGCTATATAAATCCACAATAATAATAATAATAATATAATGTGCTCACTAGATTTTAAGTTCTCAGCAAGGTAAATATATATTTATGAATGTATTTTTATTTTATTAAATTCCTTGGTGTTTTGTATATATAGCAGTTTTCCCTGATTATACACCCACCGCTGTGTAGAACTTATTTGAAGGAAACGCTTTGTAAGTTGTTTTTTTTAGTGTAAAGGTGAGTGAACAGTTAAGATCATTAACGGGTGGGATATTTGGAATTTCCAGTAAGGAGAATACAGAGACACAGTATTCAATCAAAGTGTTATTGAGGAAAAACGGACACGCGGTTGTTTCAATGTCATTGAAATGCGCATAATCAGCTGAACTGTCAACGGAGAATTAAACTTTACATTTCAAAGTACTTTATAATTGCAAAACATCCCACACAAACAGACTTTTCAAACATTGAACTAGGCTTAAGGAAATTTCATTAAAAAGTAATAGATATATTTGCTGCTTGCAACTCGGAGTGATAAATGACTTTGCCATTCGATTCTTAAGTTCATGAGGTAATATTGACTTGGAATAAACAGTCGTGAAGAGAGAGTATAGTATGTTATACGGACGAGACCCAAATAGACCATCTCTATAGAGCAGTGATGAACATGTGCAGACCTCCAGATGTTTGAAAAAGGCAACTCCCAGCATTCCTTGGTTGCGAATCGCAAAATATAAAAGATCTAACGAATCGAAATCCTTTAAAGGTAAAGTCCACATTCTCAACAAAAATCTGTATATAGGTTAACCTGCCCCAAAGGTGTTTTTTGTACCTTTTCTTTTTCTAAAGATGCTTCTAAAGTTACTTACAGACCCCTGGAAAAGCTGGATGAGTTTCTGCAAACAAGGAATGTTACAAGTTACTGGTATTGATACATAAAGTAGAGTTGGGAAAGGGTTTGTCACTGTGAGAACGGTAAAGCTATGGAACGGTCTTCCAGTGGACGTTGTTATGGCAGGTTCATTGGTCAGTTTAATAAAAAGCTGGATGAGTTTCTACAAACAAGGAATGTTACAAGTTACTGGTATTGATACATAAAGTAGAGTTGGGAAAGGGTTTGTCACTGTGAGAACGGTAAAGCTATGGAACTGTCTTCCAGTGGACGTTGTTATGGCAGGTTCATTGGTCAGTTTAATAAAAAGCTGGATGAGTTTCTGCAAACAAGGAATGTTACAAGTTACTGGTATTGATACATAAAGTAGAGTTGGGAAAGGGTTTGTCACTGTGAGAACGGTAAAGCTCACTGTGAGAACGGTAAAGCTATGGAACTGTCTTCCAGTGGACGTTGTTATGGCAGGTTCATTGGTCAGTTTAATAAAAAGCTGGATGAGTTTCTACAAACAAGGAATGTTACAAGTTACTGGTATTGATACATAAAGTAGAGATGGGAAAGGGTTTTCACTGTGAGAACGGTAAAGCTATGGAACTGTCTTCCAGTGGACGTTGTAATGCCAGGTTCATTGGTCAGTTTAATAAAAAGCTGGATGAGTTTCTGCAAACAAGGAATGTTACAAGTTACTGGTATTGATACATAAAGTAGAGTTTATCCAGGGAAATTTCCCATTGCCACTTGGAGTCAGCCTTCCTCTGGATCAACAGTTAGGCAGGAAATGAGGATATTGCTAGATGGGTTGGACTGGATGGACGTATGTCTTTATTCAACCTCAAATACTATACTATACTACTACTATACTATACTATACAGTACTATACTATACAGTACTATACTATACAGTACTATACTATACTATACTATACTGTACTGTACTATACTATACTATACTATACAGTACTATACTATACTATACTATACTGTACTATACTGTACTATACTATAAAATACTATACTATACTATACAGTACTATACTATACTGTACTGTACTGTACTTCACTATACTATACTATACTATACAGTACTATACTATATTGTACTGTACTGTACTATACTATACTATACTATACTGTACTATACTATACTATACAGTACTATACTATACTGGACTATACTATACTATACAGTACTATACTATACATTACTATACTATACTATACAGTACTATACTATACTATACATACTATCACTATACACTGTACTTCACCATACTATACATTACTATACTATAAACTATACTATACTATACTATACTATACTGTACTGTACTTCACTATACTATACATTACTATACTATAAAATACTATACTATACTATACAGTACTATACTATACTGTACTGTACTGTACTTCACTATACTATACTATACAGTACTATACTATACTATACTATACTATACTGTACTGTACTTCACTATACTATACATTACTATACTATAAAATACTATACTACACTATACAGTACTATACTATACTGTACTATACTGTACTTCACTATACTATACTATACAGTACTATACTATACTATACTGTACTTCACTATACTATACTATACTATACAGTACTATACTATACTGTACTTCACTATACTATACTATACTATACAGTACTATACCATACTATACTGTACTGTACTGTACTTCACTATACTATACATTACTATACTATAAAATACTTTACTACACTATACTATACCCCGATACAGACATTGGTCACGGCTTTGATTGTCACCCATTACCTGGGTTGCATTCCACCTGCACACCCTTTAATATTTACACTCTAGAAACAATGGGGGATATTTATTAAGGTTTGCTAACTTTCCGCCTACGTTTTCTACAAATTTTGGACTTTGCAATTTATAAAGTGGAGATAACTTGCGGCGAAAAGTCATTACTGCCATTTCGCTAATGGCCGCTTACAGCCACTGTAAATGCGCGATCATATTTATAAAGAGGCGATAAGTGTTTTATTGCGTTATAAAGCATAAGTTCACATATATGTAGCCTGTCACTGGGTCCTGGAAGGTGTCAGTACATTGTAGAGTTTTTCTCAATACAAATAATGTTCCAGGAGGGAGTTAGACTATTTTCCATTATTTACACTTATAAGATCAGTGATTTACAGTTTTACCAAGATTGCTTTTTTATCTTCACTTGCAGTCGTTTTCTCTTTTGACCACGATACAGGACTTGAAGGATAACTACACTCTAAAAATGAACTTTTTTAAATTTTGCTTTTAAAAAATGGAAAGTACCTTGGGTAAGGAGGTCGGATTGATGATTTCTACCTCCCAATATTGTTTGGTTAAGGAGCTACAGCATATACAGTTTTCATTTGCCAGGTTAGTACTGGACTATTCCTGTATTAAAGATAGTGCTGAAGCCAGGAGGAAGACTGGCAGAATCAGTTTTCTTTGGGCTGGTTCTTCTCACAGAAACAAATATTGGGAGGTAGGAATTACCAGCCCTATAACCCTGTCCCGAGTACTTTTAATTTTAATTTTTTAAAGAAAACTTTAGATACACGATATTTATCCTTAAAGACATAACGTGTATATACTCAAGTATAAGCCAAGTTTTTTTTTTTTTTATGACACTGAAAAGCTAACCTCGGCTTATACTAGGTCACATAGACACATATACGAAAGGAGCTACACAGAGTTATGTGTGTCTGTGTGTCTGATCTTACAGCTCGCTGCATATGGAGACTGGAACATAAGGAGACTGGAACATAAGGAGACTGGAACATAAGGAGACCGGAGCAGGAGAGACTTCAGGAGAGAGGCCAGCATGTAGGCGCAAGCACGTCGGTACGTAAGTTACGCGCCTCCTCTCAGCCCTAACCGAACAGAATGGAGGAGCATGTCCTGTGATTCTCCTGTCAGTAGGACTGGTAAGAATAAGAACACGCCTCTTCTTCTTTGGGGTCTATGTGGGGTTATAGAGTTGGACAGGAGCATATGTTTCTTTGTTAAACTTTGCAACTACAGATGTTTAGAAACTACAACTCCCAGAAAATAAAGCATGCTGGGAGTTGTAGTTTCCAAAAATCTGAAGTGCAAAGGAATTGGGGGTTACCAGTACTGGATTTGGATATTACTGTATGGGATTACTGTATGGGAATTCTGCTGTCCTATTAGAGGGCAACTAAAGCCTCAAAATAATACAGAATCAGAAGGAGGATGGTATCTACAGTATTGTTGAAAAGATTGCCACTGTTGTTGAACCTTGCCACTGCAGATGTTTAGAAACTAAAGCATGCTGGGAGTTGTAGTTTCCAAACATCTGGAATGCCTAAGAAATTGTGAGTTTCTACCCTTGGCTTATACTCGGGTCAATCAGTTTTGCTTGTTTTTCAGGTAAAAATAAGTACCTCGGCTTATTCTCTGATAGACTTATATTCGAGTATATACGGTAACTCATTTACCTCCAGTTCTTCAGTTACACAGATTAAAGAAAGTTTAAAAAAACAGTGGCCATACCCTTGAGGTAAATGAGCTATGTCTTACCTCCCGTTCTTTAGTAAAACCTGCAGGAGAGGTAGAAGAACTTACCTGCGGATTGCTATGACACAATACAAGAATACAACAATGTCGCTGGTGCACATCGCCAATATTAACCGTGCACGTTGGCGCATTAAAACTTTTTGTGGCAAAAAAAACCCAGCTTTACAAATATGACGAAGATAACGATCTTTGCAGCTGCGATGTCTTGCGATAGCAAAATCGCTAAAATATCAATTGTTTAGAAATAATCCCTAACATAGTACAGAGCTGCAGGGGGAGGATAATGAAGTGACCCTGATCTTAGCACAGCTCTGTGCAATGTATTTCTCAATATCACAACTTTAATAGTTACACTTATAGAAATAGAATAGTACAGAGCTGCAGGGGAGGATAATGAAGTGACCCTGATCTTAGCACAGCTCTGTGCAATGTATTTCTCAATATCACAACTTTAATAGTTACTCTTATAGAAATAACACAGTACAGTGCTGCAGGGGGAGGATAATGAAGTGACCCTGATCTTAGCACAGCTCTGTGTAATGTATTTCTCAATATCACAACTTTAATAGTTACTCTTATAGAAATAACATAGTACAGTGCTGCAGGGGGAGGATAATGAAGTGACCCTGATCTTAGCACAGCTCTGTGTAATGTATTTCTCAATATCACAACTTTAATAGTTACACTTATAGAAATAACATAGTACAGAGCTGCAGGGGGAGGATAATGAAGTGAACCTGATCTTAGCACAGCTCTGTGTAATGTATTTCTCAATATCACAACTTTAACAGTTACACTTATAGAAATAACATAGTACAGAGCTGCAGGGGGAGGATAATGAAGTTAACCTGATCTTAGCACAGCTCTGTGTAATGTATTTCCCAATAGTATCAAAAGTAAATTAAATCTTTACTATCTGAATGTGAATGAAATCTTGAACAGATCAATCCAGCTCCACATTGAATCTCAATTCAGCACTGACACACTGACTGGCGAAGATGAGAGCAAGCATGAGATTTAACTGAAATCCAGTGGGAGGAGACTCCTTACTATAGAATTTAATCCAGTGGGAGGAGAATCCTTACTATAGAATTTAATCCAGTGGGCAGAGACTCCTTACTATAGGATGAAATCTAGTGGGAGGAGACTCCTTACTATATGATGAAATCCAGTGGGAGGAGACTCTTTACTATATGATGATGTTAGATTGGAAAAAGTGATTAAATCTACTATTTACAAATGACGGGGAAAAGTGGAACAAGGCAAATGAAAATGTTGACGCTAGTAGAAAGACATAAGGTTAGTGAAAAATAGGATGTACACATGTCTCTTTTTATTTGGAATAGAAATTGAATGAAAATATGCTATAAAAGTTAATTTGTCAAGGAAAAGTAAAGCAGATTCAATATTTGCTCTCTTGGCAGCCATCTACTGGTCTACAAAACCCACACCATCCTTTTTTCTTATTGGCAAAGTAACTGTTTTCATTCTTATTCTGTTTAAGAAAATATTATTCAGTCTGTCAGCTGCGCTCTTAAGTTGTCTAAAAAGCCATGTACGCAAGTCAGATTTATGATAACGAAAAAATAATGTTTGTGGATGTAAACTTTCTGTTGGCTCCAACTGCGTGTTCGCTGTTCCTAACAGATGATCTGTTGGGTGGAAATCTGGACATGGATAATAATAGGATCTCATGGGGTCTATACGTCTCGTCGGCAGTACAAGTACATATTGATTTTCTGAGAGTTACATGAAGTTATTTGTTGTGACCATTGCTACTCTTTGTCTGGGATTAAAATCAACATGATTATTTTATGTTACAACATTCAGGCTAGTTACACAAGTCCAGATCCTTCGGGCTGGCCAAAAGTTTCCTACTATCCACCAAAATAGTATTGGTCACCGTGAAATTAGCCACAGTCCGCCATTCGGCGTGACCGATTACACAGTCCATATGAGACCCCACATTTAGCTTTGATTTACCGACATGTATGATTCTCCTTTTGTCCATAGACGTCTAATGTTTGCGGCCCACGGCCAAAAAATGCCACCAGATATTTCAGGGTGAAATAATTGCTTGTGTGTAAGTAACAACAACTCTCTATAGAAACTGATAATATCAATGTGCCCCACACATGTGACCCTTGAAGTTATGTTGTATACAAATGATACCATGTTCCCCACAGGCTGAGTGCTTTTATAAAGGGCACAGAACTCAAAGGGGACTTCTAATATTCAAATACTTTTTTGTAGTGAGTAAATTATCTTCTTATAATCTCATTTAATTACATTCCTGGCCTCTGTTTATACAACCCTCTGTTGATACCGAGAGCCACACATAGAAAACTGTCCCACCTCAGTATATACTTAAACCACCACCAACCCCACCCCTACTACTCACTTCCTCCAAGTCGCGCAAGTGAAATTCTTCCCCAAAATGTACCGGGGTGAAGAAGTTCACTTGTAAGATTGAGAAGCTCTGTGCAGCCCGTAAAAGGAAGAGGAGGAGCAGTGGCTGAGACAGTGGTGTGGCAGATGTGGAACAGAGTAGGAATGACATGATAAGAAGGATAGTGAGCCTTAGGTGGGGGAAGTGAGTGGAACCAGGTGTAGAGGAGAGGGTAACCTACTTCCGGAAAGTTATAATCAGTGTGCTACTATATAGTAGCGTGTCAATTATAAGGTTATTATTTACAGGTTGACTCCATAGGAGTCCAATGAAGGGGTGGATTATATTGCCATCCATGGCATATAAGAATATAATCAGTAATAACAATCTCACTAATCAATAAGATTGTATTAGTGCTTTTAAACAAAATACCAAGCTAAAAACTCAACTCAAACTCAAACTCACTATATTTTTCTTAAACTCTTAAATACCTGATACGCCAACCTTAATATATTATATATATTGAAAGTAAGAAGAAGATGGTCAACATAAAGAGCCAGAGTGTATGATTAAATTCACAAAACTCTAACAGGACTTGGCGGTTTTAATAATGTTAACCTCCCACTGCAAACGCTGCTTCCTAAAGGGAAAAAATACATATACGGTAGATGCATGACTAATAATTTCCTGTTTTGGCACGGGAGCTTTCAGTTACTGTACTAACCAGCTTCCTAAATGATTAAATGAACAACTGTAATTACTGACTTAACCACTTCCTAAGGAAGAGGCCTCCTAATGACATTATATTTACAGCCATATTCATACTGGAGCAGGTCATAGCAGTGTAGACCCATCTATCAATCTTTGCTTTGAATGGACCATTTAACAGATCGGGTAATGGAATTAGAAAAAAAAATCAGCTCTGGCATCTGAAACTCAAGCTTAAAACCAGGCTGCGTACTCAATACCTAATTATTTCCAGGACAAATTACAAGGCCTTAAGTGTACCCATCCATCTCCTATAGGCCAGACAGACAGTCCGTGCTTGAAAAGACCATTTTAACAGCTCACCCTAGTCATCTCTTCAGTATAAATGGAAAATGGCCTGTTGAAATTAATTATGGGAGTGTTATAGGTTTCAAAAGAGTCATTGCAATTCTAAAAGGATTCTGGACTTTCTAACATGAGAAACTGCATCAGTAGATCCTCTATTTTATTTATTACATGAGTATATAGAAACTTGGGAATATGGGTGTAATACATAATGTACCCCTTGTTGTACAATACTGTTCTGTATGTTTCTACTGCCCAATAAAATTTCTTAAAGCGAGCATGAAGGAAACTGATTCTGCCAGGCTTTCTGAGTGCATCGGCACTATCTTTAATACAGGAAGGCCCAGGGCACTAACCTGGCAGATGAAAACTGTATTTGCTGAAGCTACTCCATTAACAATATTGGGAGGTAGGGATAATCAATCCTAATTCCTTACTTTTCATTTTTAAAAAGTACATTTTTAAAGTTTAGTGGTGTGTGACATCACTTTTTATGCTTCATCTCAAAAGTATTACCCTTGTGTTATTGAGAAATGTAATGACATTAGATGAATCCATTCAGTTCTACAACCATTGAAAATATGGGGCCAGATAGCCCTTCTAACAACTTATTAATGCACTGTACATTATTTATTGCTTCTTGGAGAGCGCATCGTCATATTGGTTTGCCACTGACTGAGGGGAGGAGTTACATTGGACCGGTGAGGGCAAGTTATGCTGAGTTTACTAGATAATGAACTACAGTGCATACATCAACTTCACATAAAGACCAATTGTGCTTGTAGCCAAGTACTAGACACTACACCAGGGTTTCTCAAAGGTTGGGCACACTGGTGTGACTTCAGAGAGCCAGAGGTGTGCTTCAGAATTTTGGTAGTGGAAATATTTTCAACAGTATTACTTACATATTTGTTATTTTGTAAATATATATATTATGATAACATTTCAACACAGCCAATGTAACGTAACTTTGAATATACACAGTAAAGTGCATAAAATATGGTAATTACAACTTTATATCCAATGTGTGCCTAGGGAACCATTTGCATTGCTAAGTGCCACATGATCTGAAAACGTTTGAGAACCACTGCACTAGACTATACTAGACACAGACTGTGTATGACCACACTGTTAAAAGCTGCACACAGTTATGACCTCATCCAAACCATTGAAATGTGCAGTGATTGGTCAGCATTAAGTATTTTGCTTAAGCTGGGTACACACAGTACCGATACTGTCGGATCCGACGGTATCTGGGCTATTGTCAATAATGGATAAAAAGGGGACTCAAGACAGTGCTTCAAACTGGGAACTATTCAGTTTATTGCAACATGTTTCGGGCTAGCAGGCTTGAGAAAGGGCTCACTGCTAGCCCGAAACATGTTGCAATAAACTGAATAGTTCCCAGTTTGAAGCACTGTCTTGAGTCCCCTTTTTATCCATTATTGACAAATGATATCCATTGACTGCAAGGCTGTAGCAGTCGGAAGGTGAGGGCTCATTAGATATACCTGGAGATAGTTGTGTGCAACATTTGCCAATTTGGTATCTGGTCTTTATCGCTACTGAGTGTACCTTACTTTTCCGAATGAGCGCACGGCCGCCGAACGTTCAGGTCGGTCGAACGCTCGTTCGGAAAAGGGGGGAAATTTCCCTATAGAGGAGTCTGCCGGGGGCCAAGGGAAACACACAGTCCCGAGAACGCTCGGGACTGTGTGTATGCAGATCTTTGAAAGATGGAAGACAGGATCTTGCAGATTATATGTCATCTTTCAAAAATCTGTACTGTGTGTACCCAGCTTAAAGGAGAACTAAACACACATTTTTATTTTTCAGAATCTCAAAACAACCCCCCAGAAAACACCAATAAGCTATAAAATCCCACCTGTGTAAATTGTATTAAAGTAAATGTAAGCCTCTTAAGAACTAGATAAAATAACTGTGTGTATGTGCAGTATCTGGCCACACCTCCTGGCATCAGTCACATGCTTCCTTGCTTTATCTATACTGTAAAAGGATTGGCTAGAGATTATTAGTGGGTGTGACCAACTTTAACAAGTTTCTGCTGTAAGTTTGGACTGAGCATGTGCAGAACATAATGGTCGTTGACCAAACTGTGTGATCATAGAATGCTGTGAAGTTAAGCACAAACCATATGTTGTTTAGGTAAATTTCCCAGCGCCTGTATCAAAATGAGAGGTAAGACACAGATTACTGGTTTTATATCAAGGTGTCCTGCCTTCTGGTTCAGTGTTGTTCTGTGGCTTTAGTTATCCTTTAAGACTGGCTAGAGGCAAAGGACATTTAGAAAATGAAAAATAAAGACCTTTGTCAAAATGTACACAGCTAATATGTGTGTGTTTGTCTAGAATGGACACAAAGATAATGTTTGTATAAAAAAAATACTAATCCTGCTGAAAGAAGTCTTTCCTTGTCCAAAATGTTTTCGCTGTAGAGATTGGCCACATATTTCCGTGGAGTTTGGGAAGGATGCCTAGTCTAGATGATGAACTGCATACGGTGAACGTCAAATTTATAGTCAAACGCTATTATACACTTAAAAATAGCCATGTCATAATTAATAGTGAAGATAAATGGCTTTTCTCCATTGCCTAGAAAAATATTTATCTCCCTGTCCTTGGAATCCCTTCTGCCTTTACAGCTGCGAAAGAAAAAAAAAAAGGGTGAAGCTGAAAGAGGAAACCAATTGCATTTTATCTACCGAACGTTTACGGCCAAACAAAAGAAAAGGTATTTTTGGGGTCGATATGAATTTAGCCATTAATTAGAAACAAAACAAAATTAAAAAAAATCAATTATTTTCTGCATATTATTTTTGAAACTTTGGGTAGAGAGGTAGGACTGATTACTCCTACCTGCCAATTAGATTCTCTTTGAAAAGTGCCTGTGCAACGAGAACTGCTTTGTGTATTTCCACCCTGCTTCACAGATACCTTTAGGCTAGGTACACATGGGGAAATTATTTGTCCTGACCGAGCGTGTTCGTCAGGACAAATGACTGTCAGTCACGGCAACAGTAGTTCCATAGAGAACCATAGAGAACCGCACGATTGGCCGTTTTACCAATGGGCCTTATTGCCCGTTCCTCCAATCCAGACGAATGGGTGACTGAGCTTGGTGCCGACTGCCCCGCACAGACGGTAAGATATTTTCAGCTTTAGAATAGGAGATACTTAGGGCACAAACCTAGCAGATGAAATTAGGAGGTAGGTATACTCAATCCTCCATTCCCTGCTCAAAGAACTATTCATTTGTAAATAGTTGCCAGATGATTCCTCACGTAATCACAATATTTTCTGAAATGAATAATACAAGATCATTAATGCAACTAATTTCACATATCCACATTTATGAAGCTGGTTGTCATATCAAACATCTGATTGGCTGATGGATGCCAGGTTGATGTATCAGCCAGACTGACGTCCTGGTGAGATATTTCTGTCAGTCAGGATTTAATCACCTCCTCTACTCTTATTAATGTTCTGAATACCTTGGACCCTGAAATATTTAGCGATACCCCCACTGCATAATAAAAAAAGACGCTCTATAGGGCTCATGTCATTTCCCCCCCTAACATCTCTAAGATGCTCTCGAGACCTGACCTTAAGGGGCCTAGTAGTGCACCGTACATATTGCACAGGTACGCAAGTAAAACCACAAACTGTGAGTTGCAATTGATGTAACTATTGATGTTAAAGGTAAATCCACCTTTCATACAAACCTTTTCTGTAGTGTAGGGGACCCTATTCCCTATTGGGGGTAGACATGCCCTTTAAACATTAGTCCTAAACAAATCCCCAAATTGGCTTTCAGAAATTCAGCCCCAAACTTGTAAGGAACCCTCACCATGATTCACTGTTGTCTGTAGACACTTATCTAAACTGGACATCTTGATCTTCCGATATTAAAGGGAAGCTTGAGGTGTCTTTCATCTGCCACAAGATTCCTTGGCCAACCACTGCCAAAAGAAATGTTGGGACTGACTATGGGTTGCTTGAAAAATCTGCAAAGCGGAATTCCGCAAAATCCACTAGATATGCGATTCGCAGAAATCTGCCGCCGAACCGAGTTCAGATCCGCGATCCAGTCCATATCTTAATATCAGCAACATGGCGAAATTTGTCAGAAACAGTTTGTGATGAATCCCGGTTTAGAAGTGAACCTGGTTTCGATTCGAATCTGCAAGTTTAAAAGATCCACGGATCAGATGGATTTTATAAATTTTCGAAAACTCGGAAATTGAAACATCGAAAACTCCATTTGAAAATGTACGTTTTCTGTCCAAAAATCAAATATGTCAACTGAAATATCGAAAAAGAGATCGTAAATTCAAAAGATTCCGAATCAGTCCGATTTCCGGTTCCACGGAACTCTCCAGTTTTGTTCATCTCTAGTCACAAAGATGCCACAAAGTCATCTAATAAGAGAAGATTCCTAGGACATGTTGCTTCTAGAGATGGCCGAATTTTTGGCAATAAATCTGAAAAGAAAAGTTTGATTAAATTAAAGAAAAAATAGCAAAGATAACTTACTGTACATGGCTCTGGGAAATGGTCTGGGAAACACGAACAAATAGCGAGAACTACCTACATACGCACGCTACTTCTGAGCTTCCGCATTCCATATTCGATAATTATCCCATATTCGATCATTTTGGTAACCCTCCCACACACCTCCCATACACTGAATCGAGGGGTCATGAATTATGTAAACCTCCCATGTATGGAATCGAGTTTTCATAATCGTTTCCAACAATTCAATAAATTTCTAAAATCAAATTTCGAATTAGAAAATCCTTGACCTTTCCTTCTGATAATTTATTGAAAAAAGTTCTGCAAGATCGAAAAATCTGGAAAATCCAAAAAGTCAGAGTCCGTTCCGATCCGTAAAATCCAATTTGGAAGAGTAATTGTCCTGAACACCATAGCCAGAAGAACCCATCTGTGCAGAAGTTAAAAGTATTGTGACAGTGACTAAAGGTCAACTATCCCCACAATTTTTAATTCTTTGCCAACTCTTAAATCATGAAAAATAAGTATGGAAGACATTTCCCATAAGATCCAAGTCATTCTTAAATGAAGCAAATGTGAAGGAAAGGAAAGATTGTCTTTCTTCTAGAAAACCAGAACAGGAAGGGCAGGAAATGTACGTAATGGATCCCTGGAAAAGCCCCAGATCTTAAATGGGAAAGGCGAATCCTAATGATGGATGAAATAGTGAATGAGGCAATGAGCTGTTCATTGTTGTTCCCTTGCTTTCAGGTTTATATGACTCTGGTGGGTTTTTGGCTTCTCACTTACTGTAACATGAGTCTCATTATGGTCATTTCATATTTGGCCGTTGTTTAGAATGTTTGGGGGAAATGAATGATGTCCTTTATTTGGAGAGCTCTGTTCTGACTCCCATGAGTGGATTCTTCTTCGTCCAACAAGCAACAGTTCAACCGACAAATCCTTTTAAAAGAAACGGTGATAAGAAAACCTTAACTACATTTAAAAGAGAAGTTTGTGCAAATACATATGCTTTAAAGGGCAACTGTGCCCAAAACACCTTTCAATATCATAAAGTTTCTTTTCTAGTCAGGAACTGTAAGAAATCCTATTCCTACCTCCCAAATATCAGAGGGACTTTCTTATCTCTATCATTAGGTGATATACAGTAGTGATACATGTCCAAAGAAACAAGTGGTAAGCTGTAAGTGTACCTTTGAAAGCTCAATGCTCCTGTTAGCGGTTACCTGAGGAGGTAGGAATAGACTTTCCTACCTCCCTGGGAAAGGGTTTTAAAACATTTTAAGCTGCTTTGTTATGTCATTGTTGAACATTAAAAGAAAAAGAAATAATTTCCCGTTATCTAACCTTAATCTGTCTATTCATTTCTACATGCATATTTAAACTCTGAAGTGCTGATGTCTGTATGCTGGGGCACATTATAGTGTCTGTTACTGGCTTGACCCTTAACTGGTAGGTGATCAATTGCTCAAAAATAATGTGATTCTGACTCCCATAGCAGCCAGTGTGGCTAATATTACTGTTGGGTGCATACAAAAAAAGAGAGCTTCTTGGGAAGACTGTTGCAGAATCTAAAATGGCAGCTTGCTATTTATCTCAGTAGGGCATAAAAAAGGGAAGGAAATCCATTGATTTTTCACAAATAAAGAGGATATATAGAATTACCAGTGCACTACTTACATAATTACATTACAATTTTTTCCAACTAAACTTCTCCTTTAACCTTTATTTTTTTCATAATTACTCGATTTCAATTCCATTGTGTTCATTAATCTACATTTATAAATACTATAATTCAGTTTCTGAAATAATGGCAGCTGTTAGAGTCCTAATATTCTTAATATGACGTTCCCAATCCATATTGACCGCATCATTGAGTTAAGTAATAACTATAATTAGGCTATGGGACATATTTAGAATGGCGAACTCTAATGTTTTGTAGCAGTGTCTGGCGTAGGGTGACCATAGCACTGTCTTCTCAATACGGCCCAAAGTCCATGTACAGATAGGAAAGTAACAATTACAAGGGTGCCTATAAAAGGAAATCAGGGAAACTTTGTAAAATTGATCAAATAGGAGTAGTTAAAAAAGTAAAATTTTGGAAAATGTTCTAGATCCATTTAATCTGCAATTAACCTCAAATGGCTCATTGGAAAAAGGTAATGATCACATCTGGAGATGTGGAGAACACTCAGATTGAACTATGGGTTTCAGACCTAGGGAATTAGAATGATAGATGGCACTTCTATAGGACTGAATAATTACATTCCATGACTAGTGTGCAGTGTGTATAACCCTCCCCTACCTTGTTCCCGATCTGCGACTGGTTTGTTTCTTGGTGAAACTCATAGAACATGTTGTATTGCTGTTTTCCATTAGAATCTTGCAAGGGGGGGGTGCATATTGCTGGTTCTTATTTAGCCCAGACTGATCCCATTGATTCAAGACAGTTTAGATAAAAATGAAGGAAGAAACCAGTACACTTGCCTTATGCAGTGCTGGATTATCCACAAGGCAGACAAGGCAAGTGCCTAGGACCCAGATGCCAGGGGCCCCGTTCAGGGACCCAACCCGGCTGGTTTACAATCCTGCTCTGCCTGCTAGGGTTTGGCTCTGCTTAAAAAGTTAATTTAATCACTCCACTCCTGGGAGGCACCGCCAGCATTTACTTCAACTTTAAATGCAGCCAGGGCCCAGCCTGGGCTTCCAATCAAGAGCCAAACAGTGACAGTGAATGCACAGCATGCAGCACTACACACCTCTTCTCTTGAGGCTGACTACTACAGTGCTGCTGCACATGCGTGGAATGTCTGTCTGGTGGAGCATGTGCTGGTCTTCCTAATGGAGCATGTAGCGGCACCTCACCTTTGCTGGTGGTGTGCCAAGGGGGATGTGATGTTTGTGTTCTGGTGGTGTGCCAAGGGGGAGGGGGAGATTTGTATGCTGGGGGTGGGCGGGGGGGGATTAGTGTGCTGGTGGTGTGCCAAGGGGGTGGGTGATTTGTATGCTGGTGGTGTGCCAAGAGGGAGGGGATATTGCTGGTGGTGGGACATGGGTGATGGGAGATTTATATGCTGGTTGTGTGCTGGTGGTGTGCCAAGGGGGGTTGTTGTTGTTGGTGTGCCAAGGGGGGGGTTGTTGGTGGTGGTGTGCCAAGCCAAAGGGTGTGTGTGTTACTGGTGGTAAGCCAAGGGAATTGTTGCTGGTTGTGTGACAAGGGGGTTGTTGCGGGTGGTGTGCCAAGGGGTTGTTGCTGGTGGTGTGCCAGAGAGGGGGGGTATTGTTGGTGTGCCAAGGTTTTTTTTTTTTGCTGGTGGTGTGCCAAGGGGAGTTGTTGCTGGTGGTGTGCCAAATAAGTTGTCTACGTGTGGAGGGGATTTGTTTGCTTCTGCTTTTACTTGTAAAGATTACAAATATGTATGTTTAATGGAAAGTTTGGGCCCCCAAATCTGACTTATGTCTAGGGCCCCATTTGGTCTTAAACCGTCTCTGTCTGCTATTGACCAGCCTGTGGTGGGCATCTTATATTTACCAGTCTGTGGTAATAATCCTATATTGACGAGTCTGTCTGGGCATCTGATATTGACCAGTCTTATATTTACTACCGGTAATATGTTCTAGGCATGGGCATTATATTTACCAGTGGCACTTTTCCAGTCTGTGATGGCCATCTTATATTTGCCAGTCTGTGGTGGGTATTTGTTATTGACCAGTCTGTGTGGGCATCTGATATTTACCAGTATGTGGTGGGAATCTTATATTAATCAGTATGTGTGGGCTTCTGATATTGTCCAGCCTGTATATCTTATATTGTCCAGTTTGTGGTGGACATCTGATTTTTACCAGTCTGTGGTGGACATCTTATATTGATCAGTCTGTGGTAAGAATCCTATATTGACTAGTCTGTGTGGGCATCTGAAATTAACCAGTATGGTGGGCATATTATATTGTCCAATCTGTGTGGGCATCTGATTTTTACTATATAAAGTTCGGTCTGTTTTCGAACTTTCGAACTTCAGTAAAAGTTAGAAACTTCGAATTCGGACCCATTCAGACATCCCACCCTGCCTCTTCGTCCTTCCGGGCAGGGTGGGTGAGGGGGCGTGACGAGGGGGCATGACTACACTATGTGACGTCATTGACGTCACATAGTGTAACGGGGAGGAGATTCAGGACTCTTCTCCATTGTGGGAGATCGGGGTGGTCTCGCGGGAGCACGGGAGACCACCCCGATTTGTGGGAGACTCCCGGAAGATCTGGGAGTAGTGGGATACCTGCCCATTAAAGTCAATGGGGAGTGATAGTTAGAAAAGTCCGGGTGATTTACAGCTAAACTAACAATGGTAACTTACTGTAAATGGCTGTGGCAGCTGGGAAATGATCTGGGGAACACGTCACTATCACCAAAACTTGTTAAAACCTGAGCGGGCAATTGTCAGGTTTTGCACAAGATACATTGGAGGGTTACAGCCAATTCGAGGGTTAGCGAACGATACTTTTGAGGGTTACCGAAAATCAAAGGCTACAATCGAGGGTTAGCGAACGGTACATTCTAGGGTTAGCGAAAACAATCCGTACATTCGAGGGTTACTGAAAACGAACGATACATTCGAGGTTATCGATCGATACACTCTAGGGTTAGTGAACGGCCCATAAAATCGATCATTTTTTTTTTTTGAAATACAGCCACAAGTCCAGAAAAACTTACTAGTTTGAACAGTTCAAGTTCATCCAAATTCTTAAAGTTTGGCTAAAACGCGGGTCCGAGTTCGGTTTTGGGTCCATCTGTAATTTTTACCAGTCTGTGGTGTGCATCTTATATTAACCAGTCTGTGTGGGCATCTGCGATTGACCAGCCTGTGGTGGGTATCTTATTTTTGCCAGTCTGTGGTAAGAATCCTATATTGACTAGTGTGTGTGGGCATCTGGTATTTACCAGTCTGTGTGGGTAACTTATAGTATATATAATCTGTGGTAGGCATGAGCATTATATTTACCAGCGGCACTTATATTTTCCAGTCACTGTGGGCACTTATATTTACCTGCCTTTGTTAGGGGTTATGTCAACTCTGGCTGGTAACTGGAAGGTTGACTTAACAATGGCTGCTGAACTTGCAAGTTTAGTCAGCCCTCCAGTTTACTTAACATCATTCACCACCTAGTGTAATGTCAGCCCTCTAGGACAGCAGTTATTGGCCCCTATACTTTATATAGCAGTTATTGACCCCCCTATATCTTATACAGTAGTTATTGGGCCCCCTGACTCCATATACTTTACACCACATTTATTGGTCCTCTATACTTAATAAAGCAAATACTGGCCCCCTATACTTTCTACAGCAGTTATTGGCCCCTATAATTTGTACAGCAGTTATTGTATAATTGCATAATAATATTCTATTATATGATATAACATTATAGAATATAGTTTGTAAGGGTTAGTTTGGTTGGATTGGTTGGACTGTATAAGCCAATGCCCATATACTGATATACTGATGGGTTTTAATAACACAATAATGATTAAACATATTCTCTCTAATTTTTTTCCTTTTTTCTTTAAAACGTTTGTATTAAATAGGTAACAGTTCTCCATATTTAATGGTAAAGTAAAGAAAGGAAAAGTTAAGAGGAGAAATTTAAAAAAAGGCACACATAAGATTATTGCTCGTTTATAGGCTGCTTGTTTGTCGACATACTTGGGTGGTCTCCCTTCCCCATGGGCCTACCTACCCTTTTGTCCTGCCCTTTTATCTCAGACAAGTCAATGGTCTTGCCCCCTTTCTGCCTTTCCCCCCCTCTGATCCTTCTTCCCCTCCTGTCTTTCCTTCTTAAGGTGCTGTCCCCAATCCAGTTCTTCCTGCTGATATGTTGTGCCTCACTCTATATCTCCCCAACTCACATTCTTTCCCGCTATCAAGCGTCACTTTTCATTCCTTTCGTCCTTATACCCAGGTGGTCTTCCCTCTATATGGGCCTGCCCCCCTCTAGTCCTGTCTCCTCTACTGTTCACACCCACTTCAGTCCTGCCCCTTTTCCAGTCCAGCTCCTCTTCAATCCTGCCCCTCTGGGCCTGCTCCCTATTTGGTTGCTTGTCCTCCCTTATGCCTGCCTGCCTCTGGTGTTGACCCCCCTATGATTTTGCCCCCCTCTGTGCCTTTCTTTCCTCTGGTCCTGTCTCCCCTCTTGTCTTCCCTCCTTTAGGTCTTGCCCTCCCATTGGTCCTGCCCCCTCCCCCAGTCCTGTCTGAATCTACGTCTTCACTCCTAATAGTCTTGTGCTCTTTCTTGCCCGCTCGTCCAATCTGGTCGCCCACACCCACACCCTGCAATATTTCTGGCTGGCCGACCGGTCGACCCATACACGGCACTAAATATTGCATAGTGCGTACCCAGCCTTACTCAGGAGTCTAGTTACTCCAGCCCTGTTTAGATGTTTGTCAGCATACAAAATGCCAGTGCCCCTGAAAGAACATAACAATGGAATCTGGTTAAAACATACGGTAGTATTAGGTGCTCACTGAGTTGTTCAGTAAAAGTAGCTGATCCAAACACGGTCTTTTGGGGGGGGGATTTCTATAGTTTCCTATCTTTGGCGGTGTATCTTTTACCCAGTGTAACCAATCAGATTTGAGCGTATTACTGGACTTGCACCTCATTGGCTGCCATTAATAACTTTTCCTATTAAATAAGCCCCCAATGTCTTACATTCGCAGACAATCTCATTCTGGTCTATTTGTAACTTGCCAATTCTTGGAAACTAATATATTTAATGCGGTTTGACTAATGATGTGGAAAGAATATGTAATGTTAAACCACACCTAGCAGATAATTTAAGAGCTGGTAAGCATTAGACAAATGGATCTTACATTTGGCTCAATTCACCTCTCTTCCAAGTTGAATTAAATCTGTCTCTCTTCTTAGATATATTTACTTGCAGATGGTTTGTATGATCAGTAATATATTTCCAAAGAGGTTCTGGTTAAAAATATAAACTGCATGTTATGAAAATGTCGTAATTAAAGAAGCTACTGAATGGTGTTGATCAACTTTGCCCTAGATCAGTTATCTGGCAGTATTCTATGTCACCATCTCACCAGCACCAGAAAGGTACGAAAAAGCACAAGGGGCCATATTGAATAGCTGCAATTTATTAACATACAGTCGTTCATACACCACCATGAGGTAGTAGACTACCACAACGGTATCGTATGGACGATCATACAATTATGATTATACAATTATCCGCAACTCCTTACTTACTTTAGTGTGGTTCCGGCCACACTAAACATTTCCAGTGAATATTGTTGAATTTCCAGAAGAATGTGTGTTCTTCTCGAAACTTAATAGCAACATTGAAGAAGTAGAACTAGCTTTACCACCGATAGCAATGTGTTGGTACAAGATCAATCCCTCACTCGTTAATTTCCCTACACAGATTAGAAATAATAATTAATATCGCATTGGCTAAAACATTTCTATGGAAAACTTTGAGCAACAACTTCAGGGCTTTTTCCAACAGTAGCAGTTCGTTTTTAGAACAGTATTTGTTTCTACGTTTGATGCCATTTGTTCTTCTTCTGGGACATCGGTGGAAGCCTTTATAAAGCAGAGACTCTGCCCACCAGGACTCCAGAGGGAAAGCTATAGTAATGGGTTTAATAATCCTTAAATAAATTAAATGTTACTTTAAGTATTGAATATTTACATAAGAATAGTCCAGGAAAAATAAATTTGACATTTTAAAACTTGGCAAGAAAAAAAATCCTCTATCAATCACGGGGCCGCTCTTTATAGGTTACGATTTTTTTCTTTGGCTTAATCTATTTCACATCTGGATCCTTAGATTAAAAAAATAAATAAATAAAAATCCGAAAGAGATTAGATGGGCCTCATTCACCTTAATAAAACCTAAAATGTTTGAAAAACAGAAAGTGCAAATCTGAATATATCTCTTATGTTCACTGGGATTTCCCAAATCTAGAAACGTTAATAAAGTAGTGACATGAAACATTTGATTCTGCAGATTGTTAACAACAGATTTCCGACATCTTTAAAAGGGAGACAAAAGTGTGGAGACAATTTTGAATAAAGAGAATTGTCTTTAATGTATCCCTTGCTCCTCTGGCATTATAGAGATGGGTTCTGATTTACGGAGAGACGCTACTGGCTTTTCATGTCTTAAAGCCGCATTAAACAATGTACCCAGGGTTAATTCGCCTTTAAGGGCAAGTTAATGTAGGTTGCGGTGGTGCACAAAAGCAGGCTGACGCAACCATCACAACCAATCCACCGACAGTAGCTTTTTAGGATGGAATATTAAACGCCAGCAAACATAAAGTTCAGTCTGTTTTCGAACTTTCAAACAGTAAAAGTTCGAAAGTTCGAATGTTTGGATTCGGACCCATTAAAGTCAATGGGCGAGTGATAGTTGGAAAAGTCCGGGTGATTTACAGATAAACTAACAATGGTAACTTACTGTAAATGGCTGTGGCACCTGGGAAATGGTCTGGGGAACATGTCACTATCTCAAAACTTGTAACAACACTTCTTAAACACGAGCAGGCAATTGTTGGGTTTTGCACAAACTACATTCAAGGGTTACGGCCAATTACGGCCAATTCGAGGGTTACCGAATGATACTTTCGAGGGTCAGCAAACGATTCATTCTAGGGTTAGCGAAAACGATCCATACATTCGAGGGTTACGGAAAACGAATGATACTTTCGAGGGTTACCAGAAATCAAAGACTTCATTTGAGGGTTAGCGAAAGATACATTCTAGGGTTAGCGAAAACGATCCGTACGTTCGAGGGTTACCGAAAACAAACAATACATTCTAGGGTTAGCAAACTGCCCGTAAATTGGATAATTATCAAATTTTCGATAATTATCAAAAATACAGCCGCGAGCCCGGAAAGTCTGAGAAATCCAGGTCCAGGATAGTTCGAGAAGTTCGAGTCCGTTCGGACTTGTTAAGTTTGACACGAACTCGGGTTCAAGTTCGAGGTCTATTCCATCTCCAGCGATAAACATTCGGAATGGGATAACCCTATTCCCGATGCATAGAGAGGCACTATTGGCTCGGTGCATTGCCTTAAGGGGGCAATAGAGAGCAATATCGTCTCTCTATACATCGACCAACTTGAATTTTATATTTGTCAGTATCACTTAAATCAAGTGGAGTGCCTTCTGTATTTTGTCTCCCATTGTCTATCCCCTTCATACATGTTTTTTACTATAGTTTCCCTTTAAGCATATTGACGCAACCTTTCATTAGAACCTAGTAGGTTCTTAATAGTGATGAAACGAACCCATTAATAGGGTAACATACCATAACGCTGTCCAACCAAAAGAAGGTGGACTGAGTTAAATAAGCTGTAGTCCTGTAGATTTTTCATAGCTTTAAACAGCAGGATTTTTGGTGCAAAATGGTTTTAAAAATGATCTCCAGGTCTGAGCTGGTCTATGGGGACTTTACTAGCTTGGAAATATGTTCTTACATTTATTGGAAAGCGCCATTTACGGATATGAACGCTGGGAAAATGGTTTTTTTTTTTTTTAATTTCCGGTTTTATTTTGACATATTAAGTACACATGACAATATCCATATAATACAATATCCATATAATATAGTCTGTACAGTATTACTGTATATATTAGGTACACGTGACAATATCCATATAATACAATATCCATATAATGTAGTCTGTACAGTATTACTGTATATATTAAGTACACGTTACAATACCCATATAATACAATATCCATTTAATATAGTCTGTACAGTATTACTGTATATATTAGGTACACGTTACAATACCCATATAACTCAATATCCATATAATGTAGTCTGTACAGTATTACTGTATGTATTAGGTACACATGAAAATATCCATATAATACAATATCCATATAATACAATATCCATATAATATAGTCTGTACAGTATCACTGTATATATTAGGTACACGTTACAATATCCATATAATGTAGTCTGAACAGTATTACTGTATATATTAGGTACACGTTACAATATCCATATAAAACAATATCCTTATAATATAGTCTGTACAGTATTACTGTATATATTAGGTACACGTGACAATACCCATATAATACAATATCCATTTAATATAGTCTGTACAGTATGACTGTATATATTAGGTACACGTTACAATATCCATATAATACAATATCCATATAATATAGTCTGTACAGCTTGTACTGTTATAATATTAGGTACCACGGTACAATATCCATATAATACAATATCCATATATATAGTCTGTACAGTATTACTGTATAATTAGGTACACTTACAATATCCATATAATACAATATCCATATAATATAGTCTGTACAGTATCTCTGTATATATTAGGTACACGTCACAATATCCATATAATACAATATCCATATAATTAGTCTGTACATATTACTGTAATATATTAGGTACATGTGACAATATCCATATAATACACTATCCATAGTGACATATCCATAAATACAATATCCATATAATATAGTCTGTACAGTATTACTGTATATATTAGGTACACGTGACATATCCATATAATACAATATCCATATAATGTAGTCTGTACAGTATTACTGTATATATTAGGTACACGTGACTATATCCATATAATACAATATCCAAAAAATATAATATTGTCTGTACAGTATTATGTATATATTAGTGTACACTGACAATATCCATATAATCACATATCCTATAATATAGTCTGTACAGTATTACTGTATATTAGGTACACGTTCAATCTCCATATAATACAATATCCATTATATGTCTGTACAGTATTACTGTATATATTAGGTACACGTTACAATATCCATATATACAATTCCATATAATATAGTCTGTACAGTATTAGTATATATTAGGTACCGTGACATATCCATATAATACATATCCTATAATAGTCTGTACAGTATTACTGTATATATTAGGTACACGACTACATATCCATATAATACAATATCCATATAATATTTCTGTACAGTATTACTGTATATTTATAACACATGACAATATCCATATAATACAATATCCATATAATATAGTCTGTACAGTATTACTGTATATATTAGTACACGTGACAATATCCATATATACATATCCATATAATATAGTCTGTACAGTATTACTGTATATATTAGGTACACTGACAATATCCATATAATAATATCCAATATATAGTCTGTAACAGTATTACTGTATATATTAGGTAAATGACAATACCCATATAATACAATATCCATATAATATAGTCTGTACAGTATTACTGTATATATTAGGTACATGTGACAATATCCATAATATACATATCCATATAATTATCTACTGTACAGTATTACTGTATATATTATGTCACGTGACATATCCATATAATACAATATCCATATCAATATAATATATAGTCTGTACAGTATTACTGTATATATTAGGTACCCGTGACAATATCCATATATACAATATCCATATAATATAGTCTGTACATTATACTGTATATATTAGGTACACTGTGACAATATCCATATAATACAATCCATTATATAGTCTGTACAGTATTACTGTATATATTAGGTACATGTGACATATCCATATAATACAATATCCTTATAATAGTCTGTACAGTATTACTGTATATATTAGGTACACGTGACAATATCCATATAATAACATATCCATTAATATAGTCTGTACAGTATTACTGTATATATTAGGTACATGTGACAATATCCATATAATACAATATCCATATAATTAGTCTGTACAGTATTACTGTATATTTAGGTACACGTGACAATATCCAATATAATACAATATCCATATAATTAGTCTGTACAGTATTACTGTATATATTAGGTACACGTGACAATATCCATTAATACATATCCTATAATATAGTCTGTACGTATTACTGTATATATAGGTACCCTGACAATATCCATATAATACAATATCCATATAATATAGTCTGTACAGTATTACTGATATATTAGGTAACGTGACAATATCCATATAATACATATCCATAAATATAGTCTGTACAGTTTACTGTATATATTAGTACCAGTGACATACACCATATAATACATATCCATATATATAGTCTGTACAGTATTACTGTATATATTAGGTACTTTACAATCATCCATAATACAATATCCATATAATATAGTCTGTACAGTATTACTGTATATATTAGGTACACGTTACAATATCCATATAATCACAATCATCCATATAATATAGTCTGTACAGTATACTGTATATATTAGTTACAGTGACAATACCCATATAATACAATATCCATATAATATAGTCTGTACAGTATTACTGTATATATTAGGTACACGTGACATATCCTATAATACAATATCCATATAATATAGTCTGTACAGTATTACTGTATATATTAGGTACACGTTGACATATCCATATAATACAATATCCATATATATGTCTGTACAGTATTACTGTATATATTAGGTACAGACGTTACACACAATATCCATATAATATAGTCTGTACAGTATTACTGTATATATTAGGTACAGTTACAATATCCATATAATACAATATCCATATAATGTTGTCTGTACAGTATACTGTATATATTAGGTACACTGTTACAATATCCCTATAATAACAATATCCATATAATATAGTCTGTACAGTATTACTGTATATATTAGGTACATGTTACAATTCCATATAATACAATATCCATATAATAGTTCTGTACAGTATTACTGTATATATTAGGTACATGTACAATATCATATATACAATATCCATATATATTAGTCTGTACAGTATTACTGTATATATTAGGTACACGTGACAATATCCATATAATACAATATCCATATAATATAGTCCTGTACAGTATTACTGTATATATTAGGTACACGACAATATCCCTATAATACAATATCCATATAATATAGTCCTGTACAGTATTACTGTATATATTAGAGTCACGTGACAATCCATAAATACAATATCCATATAATATAGTCTGTACAGTATTACTGTATATATTAGGTACAGTGAAATATCCATATAATACAATATCAATACTCATATAATATAGTCTGTACAGTATTACTGTATATATTAGGTACACGTGACAATATCCATATAATACAAATCCATATAATTAGTCTGTACAGTATTACTGTATATATTAGGTACAGTGACAATATCCCATAATCACATATCCATATAATATAGTCTGTACAGTATACTGTATATATTAGGTACACATGACAATATCCATATAATACAATATCCATATAATATAGTCTGTACAGTATTCTGTATATATTAGGTACACGGACTATATCCATATATACATATCCATATAATATAGTCTGTACATATTACTGTATATATAGGTACAGTGACAATCCCATAATAAACAATATCCATTATATAGTCTGTACAGTATTACTGTATATATTAGGTCACATGACAATATCCATATATACAATATCCATATTATAGTTGTACTACATTACTGTATATATTAGTAACATGCACAAATCCATATATACAATATCCATATAATATAGTCTGTACAGTATTACTGTAATATTAGGTACATGTACATATCCAATAATACAATATCCATATAATATAGTCTGTACAGTATTACTGTATATATTAGGTACAGTGCACATATCCAATATAATACAATATCCATATAATATAGTCTGTACAGTATTACTGTATATATTAGGTACACGTGACAATATCCATATAATACATATCTATAAATGTCTGTACAGTATTACTGTATATATTAGGTACACGTGACATACCCATATAATACAATATCCATATAAAAGTCTGTACAGTATTACTGTATATTTAGTACATGTACAATATCCTATAATACAATCATATAATATAGTCGTACAGTATTACTGTATATATTAGGTACATGACAATATCCATATAAATACAATATCCTATATATAGTCTGTACAGTTACTGTATATATTAGGTACAGTGCATATCACTATAAACAATATCCATATAATATAGTCTGTACAGTATTACTGTATATTTAGTCACGTGACAATATCCATATAATACAATTCCATATATATAGTCTGTACAGTTTACTGTATATATTAGGTACAGTGACATATCCATATAACAATATCCTATAATAGGTCTGTACAGTATTACTGTATATATTAGGTACACGTGACAATATCCATATAATACAATATCCATATATATAGTCTGTACAGATTACTGTATATTTAGGTACACGTTAACAATATCCATAATACATATCCATATAATATAGTCTGTACAGTATTACTGTATATATTAGGTACATGCAATCCCCATACCATATAATATAGTCTGTACAGTATTACGTATTATAAGTACATGTGACAATATCCATATAATACAATATCCATATAATATGTCTGTACAGTATTACTGTATATATTAGGTACACAGTGACAATACCATTATACAATATCCAATAATATAGTCTGTACAGTATTACTGTAATTTAGTACACTACAAATCCAATAATACAAATCCATATAATATGTCTGTACAGTATTACTGTATATATTAGGTAACTGTGACAATATCCATATAATACAATATCCATATAATATAGTCTGTACAGTATACTGTATATATTAGGTACACGTGACAATATCACTATAATACCAATATCCATATAAATATAGTCTGTCCAGTATTACTGTATTATTAGGTACACTTGACAATATCCATATAATACAATATCCATATATATGTTCTGTACAGTATTACTGTATATATTGGTACATGTGACAATATCCATATAATACAATATCCATATAATTAGTCTGTACAGTATTACTTATATATTAGGTACACGTGTACAATATCCCACTAATTACACCATCATATCCATATAATATAGTCTGTACAGTATTACTGTATATATTAGGTACACTTTACAATATCCATATAAACAATATCCATATAATATAGTCTGTACAGTATTACTGTATATATTAGGTACACATGACAATACCCATATAATACAATATCCATATAATATAGTCTGTACAGTATTACTGTATATATTAGGTACACGTGACAATATCCATATAATACAATATCCATATAACTTAATATCCATATAATATAGTCTGTACAGTATTACTGTATATATTAGGTACATGTTACAATATCCATATAATACAATATCCATATAATATAGTCTGTACAGTATTACTGTATATATTAGGTACACATTACAATACCCATATTTTATTTCACTCTCTATTTTCTTTTAAATCTCCAAATATCTCCTTTGGAGATGAGAAATATGCAGAATAATGAGAAGTTTACAGTGAGATATTACAGACACCTTATCAGTGGGGCTCATTTTCCCAGAGTCGCTGGGCAATTATATGGAGTTAAAGTTGCGCTAACGGGTTTGCTATCGCTTAGAGCAACACGCGTGCATCACGATTTAATATCGCGCTTGCACTAATTTTAGAGGATTATTTTAACACCGGCTGTGAGGGCAATTCTGCTGGCCAACATATTAAACTCTACCAGACAGTGCATTGTGTAGACACATTACTGATCTATTACTGATAGTAATAGAAACTCGTTCCCCGAAATAGTGTTGTTTATATGCAATCATTGATTTATAGAGTGATATAGTTTACCAGTATTGGGCAATTTAAAAAAAAATCCCGGTGTTACCGTATATACTTGAGTATAAGTCGAATTTTTAAGGCTTTAAAGTTAGCCTGAAAACCTAACCTCGACTATACTCAGGTCAAGTACTTAGGGGCATATTTATAACGAAATCGATAATATCAGCAAAAAAAATTACCGCCGCCACTCGCGGCAGCGAAAATAGCGCTATCGACCGTATTTATAAGGCGAGCGCTATTCCCGCATACGATCGCGGCGCGATGTGCTGCGGTTAATTTTAAGCCCCTTCGCGGCGTACTGTATAGTATCGCCAGGAAGGGGACTTAAATCCAGCTCCCGACGCCGGCTCCCTACCCGCCCCCACACCCCCCGCGGCGGCAGCGGCTACACCCGAGCCGCTTCCCAGCAGCACCTCAACCCGTTCCCCGTTCGCGGCATCTCGGAACGGGAAGGATAGGAGGGGTGCCGGGGGGGGGTGCGCGGCTGGTGGTCCGACACTCCCGGGGGCGGGGAAGGGAGGGAGCCGCTGGGGGGTGGAGGCGCCTCCAGCGGGGGCCTGAGAAGGGGCCTTTTGGGCTTAGGGGGTCCCGCAGTCTAGAACCGGGACCCCCCTCCCGGCCCTACAAGGGGACCTTGCGGCACTGAAAAGTCCTTTGGCGGGGGTCCACGCAGCTGAAACGCGGACCCCCAGTACGGCTCTCAAAGAAGCCATGGGGACGTTTCTTTCTTCCAGTCCCGGCGGGACACCAGCTCCGCCGAGGGGGGCCGCCGACGCCCGAGAGGGTACCCCTGCGGCCGCCAGGGGTACCCCCGGCGGGCGAGGCTACCCTCAACAGGAGATGTTGCGGCGTCTTGCTCCGACGCGACGCGTCGGGCTGGCGAACCACCCAACCCCACTCAGGTGGAAGATGCCAGGCAGACCACTGCGGCCGCCACAGTGAGGCCTGCTGCACCGCCGGCTCCGCGGAGCCATGTGCTAGCCGGCTTTCTTTCTTATTTCTTCAGCATATACTGCGATGGATCTGAGTTCCGCGGCGAAAGCTCCTCTTTATATAGGTTTGCAGAAATCTAAATCCGTTTCTGGATTGGTCAATTTTTAATACTTGCTTTACATTAACATCAGATTTCTGGAAGTCTGAAATCTGATTGGTTAATTGTTTAAAGCAAGTATTAAAATTGACCAATCAGAAACGATATGATTTCTGCAAACTATATAAAGAGGCGCTTTCCGCCGAGGAAACTCAGATTGCCATCGCAGAGTAGATGCTGAAGAGAAAGAGAAAGAAGCGGTGGCCCCCCAACACGGCTCGCTGAGGCCGGCGGTGCAAGCAGGCTCCACTGGCGGCCGCAGTAGTGGTGAGTCTGCCTGGCAATCGGCGACCTGAGTGGGGTTGGTGTCGCAAGACCGAAAGACGGCGCCCAAGGGCTCTTTTAAGAGCCGCACTGGGGTCCCGGTTCGAGCTGCGGACCCCCGCCAAAGGCCACTAGTAGTGCGAAGGGGCACTTGTAAGTGCTTTTTTTTTTTTTTTTTTTTTTTTTTTTTTTTTTTGTTTTTTTTTTTTTTTTTGTTTTCCGCAAGGGGCCATACAAGGGCCGGGGAGGCGGGTCATGATTTCGAGCTGCGGGGACCCTAAGCCCCAAAGGGCTCTATTAAGAGCCGCAAGGGCACTTGTCAAGTGCCGCAAGGGCCCCTTATAAGGGCCGGGGGGGGGTCCCGGTTCGAGCTGCGGGACCCCTTAACGCACCAAAAGGCTCTTGTCAGGCGCAAGGGCACTTGTAAGTGCCCGCACAGGGCCCTATAAGGGGCGGGAGGGGGGGTCCCGGTCGAGCTGCGGGACCCCCTAAGCCCCCAAAAGGCCATTATCGGGCCCCGACTGGAGGGAGCCTCACCCCAACCCAGCGCTCCCTCCTTTCCCCTCCCCGGGAGCGGCAGGGGGCGGGGGGCTGGAGGGGTTGCGGGGGGGGTGCGCGGCAGTTGGTCGCGACCACCTTGCTGAGGCCCCTTCCCGGCAGCCCACCTAGCCTTCCCCGTTCGAGATTGCCGGCGAACGGGGAGGGAACGGGTTGGAGGGGTGATGGGAAGGGGCGGCGGCGGCGGGTGGTCGCCGCTGCCCGCCGCGGGGGGTGTGGGCGGGGTGGGCGTGTCTCCCGGGGCGGGCTGGTGAGACCACCCGTCGCGGGTTGACCTGCCCATCCCCCCGACGCGGGAGGTTAGTATCGGCTGACTTCGGCCTCCTTCAAGGTGTGCGAAGTTAGGTTAGTAGAAAACAGCAGATACTAGCCGAGAGGAAACCAGTACCGACGCTTTATAATAGATAGTAGTGGGCGGGGTGGGGGTGGTTTTGGTAATGGGGGAGGTCTTTGGTGGTGGTAGGGTGTTGGGGGTGGGTTGGGGTGGTATTGTATAAAGGTGGTTATTGGTGGTTACGGGTGGTATTAATTGGGGTGGCTGGTTGGTTTTTTGGGAACAGGTGTGGGAATTATAAACAGGGTGGGTTAACAGGTTGGTGGTTGGTAACGGTTTTGGTATTTTAGGTGGGGTGGTTTAACAATAACTTTGGGTGGTAACAGGTGGTAAAAATGGTTAATGGGGGGTTTTTAACAGGTTAAGGTTTTACAAGGTTGAAGTTAGTTAGGTTTTTGGGTAAGGGTTGGTTTGGTGGGGTTAATAGGTGTTTTTTGGTTATGGATATATAACAGGGTTGGTTAAACTGGGTAAGGTAAGTGGTTTGGTTTGGTGGTGTAACAGGTTGAAGGGGTAACAGGGTTTTTCTTAATTTGGTAAGGTAGGTGGTTTTAGGTATGGGTGGTGTGTTTGGTGGTTTTAACTAAGGTTTTTGTTTAAATTAACAGGTAGTATCGTGTACAAGTGGTTTGATTTGGTAAGCAGGGGTATGTAACAGTTGTTTAAAAGGTATGGGGGTTTAAGTAAGAAGAGGTTAACAGGTTTTACAGGTAAAGAGGTTTTGGTAATGGTAGGTTGGTTAAATTGGTAAAGGTTTAACAGGTAACAAGGTGGTTGGTTAACAGGTGGTGGGTAAAATATTAACAGGTAATAAAGGTAATGGTTTTAAATTTAACAGGTTTAAGTTTGGTAATGCGGTTGGTGGGGGGTAGGTTGGTTTGGGGGGGTGGTTTTGGTAGGTTTGGTTTGGGTTTAAGGTTGGTAGGTTGGTGGGTGTTAAAGGTTGGTGGTGTTAAAAAGGTTTTAGGTGGGGGTGGGTAAAAAAGGTGGTCTTTTATATTAACAGGTGGGTGGTGTTAGTGGTGGTAACAGGTAAGGGGAGGGTTGGTTGGTAACTAAGGTGGGGTTAACGGTGGTAAGGTGGGGTGGTTAAAGGTTGGTTGGTGGTAGGTGGTCGGGTGGTACAAAGGTTTAGGGTAAATATGGTTTGGGTGTGGGTCTCGTTCCGCACCCCTGCTCTTGCCGTCGTTCTCCAACATGGTGTTCTTATTTTTTTCCCTTCCCCCTTCTCTTCTGCTCGCTACCTCACATTTCTCTTTTTCCGATCCTCCCGGCTGCCCACCCACCCCCCCCGGTAACCACCGCGTCCCCACTCTCGAGGTGGTCGGTTATCCTTTTTCTGTGTCCCTCTCCTGCCGGTTCCTTGTGGTCCCGGGCTCCAACCGGCTTCTCTTTTTTCCCAGAGCTTTCCTCCGTCTCTTCCCCCCCCCGCTCTCCGCGTTTCCTTTTTGTTGTATATTTGCCCCCCTCCGTCGGTCCTCTTACCCCCCCCTGGTAACTTGTGTTTCCCCCCCCCCCCCCCCCCCCCCTCTCTCCGCTTTCCTTCCCCGCCCACTTTCCACATAATTTTCCCACGTCCCCCTTCTTTTTCCACCTTCCCGTGGTACTCGGCGGTGGGGGTGGCCACCGCGCCCCCGCGTGTCCCCCCTTCCCTCCGTTGCTTCCTAATCCCCTTCCGTACCTTGCGTGCCGTTTAGCCCCGTCACATCACATCGGTAAGAATGTATGTTTGCTCCGCGTAAGCCCCTGTCCCTTACCTGCGACTTCTCTTACGCGTTACTCCCAGTTCTCTCCGCGTGAAAACCTTCTCCCCCACCGTCTCCCCCCCCCGGCCCCTCCCCCCTGCGATCCCAACAGTTGACCGATCACCCCGTTAATGACATACACTCTGTTCCCACCACACCCATTGTTTAGATCCAAATTTTGCAAAGCCATAGTAGTAAAACCAGCCTAGGTCGGCAGTTTGCCTCCCCCCCCCCCCTCCCAGCTCTCGCTTATTAACATCGCCCCCATGCCAATGTTACTGTAGTCTGGCTGCCTCGGACCTCAATCAGACACATGTGCTCACTTCTCATCTGGACTCGCTTGTAAAATCTGAGGGTACTCCCTCAAGTCTTCCTTCCCCTGGTGCGCACACAAAAACAGACTTGCTGCTACGGTTTACACCCACGCTGCATACTCATGACACAGCTAGCACTACACATTTAGCCACTCGTGGTGACATTGTGTTAACTAGCTATCCCTCCCCCTAGCGTTAATCCCCTTCTGCTATCCCTTCCCCCATGTCCCCCAGCCCCAACTGCATACTTTTTATTTTTAGAAAGCTCCCAAATGTTTTACTTACCTCTCCGCTTTCCTACGCGGAAGTGAGCTGCCGGCAGCCACGTCCGTGATTGGCTGCCACTCAGCCAATCACAGACGCGGCTGCCGGTCCCACCCCTCTGCTTGCATTTCCTCGCAAGCAGAGGGCCGGGAGCGTAGCGAAGGAAAGAGGGGAGGTAAGTAGAGTTTGGGGGGGCTTTATGAAATTAAAAATTACACGGTTGGGGCTGGGGGACCAGGGGGAACAACATATTAAATATTAAATTGTGACATATCCATATAATCAATCCATTATATATTGTCTACAGTATTACTGTAGATTAGGTACCTAGGACACATATCCATATCTAATCACATATCATTTAATATAGTCTGGTACAGTATTTACTGTATATATTAGGTACATGTGACAATATCCATTAATACAATATCCATATAAATAGTCTGTACAGTATTACGTATATATTAGGTACACGGGACAATACCCATCTATAACAAATCCATATAATATAGTCTGTACAGTATTACTGTAATATTAGGACACACGGACAATACCCTATAATACAAATCCTATAATATAGTCTGTACAGGATTACTGTAATATAATTACAATGTGACAATATCCAATAATACAATATCCATATAATATAGTTCTGGTACAGTATTACTGAGTATATTAGGGGACACATTACAATACCCATATTTATTTCACTCTCTATTTTCTTTTAAATCTCCAATATCTCCTTTGGCAGATGAGAAATATGCAGAATAATGAGAATTTACAGTGAGATATTACAGACACCTTATCAGTGGGGCTCATTTTCCCAGAGCGTGGCATTATATGGAGTTAAAGTTGCGCTAACGGTGTTGCATCGCTTAGAGCAACACGCACGTGCATCCCGATTTAATATCGCGCTTTGCACTAATTTTAGAGGATTATTTTAACACCGGCTGTGAGGGCAATTCGCTGGCCAACATATTAAACTCTACCAGACAGTGCATTGTGTAGACACATTACTGATCTATTACTGATGTAATAGAAACTCGTCCCCGAATAGTGTTGTTTATATGCAATCATTGATTTATAGCCACAAAATGGAAGTTTATTTCTACAAGAGGCCTGTGTTATATCACATACTGTATTCTTGTGTGATCATTCTGTGTTGAGACTTGGACACTTAATGAACATTTGGCCAACAAAGTTTAATTGGATGTTCCATACAAATAGCAGATTTCCAGGACTAGTCCCTATGTGAGTTTTACGTAAAGGAAACAGTAGCAAAAAAGGTAACATTTCGTTATTAATTTGTTAATGTCCAAAGCAAAACTTAGAAATTTTTCTAGATTTTTTCTAGTATTCATTTACATTCCAGTTTTGGATAAATGGAAGATTAGTTTGTTCATCCACAAATGGTTCCGAAGCGGATTTTAGGATCTGACTTTTTTGGATTTTTCTGAACCGTGGAACTGTTTTCGATAATTATCAAACAATCAAGAATTTTCAAATTAAAAATTGAAATTTTCTTATGAAATCTCGAAAATACTATGTGGAATGCCAAACCAGGAAGCCCATAAAGTTAACCGTACTGGGCATTGATACATGTTCCCCAGACCATTTCCCAGGTCCCGGAGCCATTTACAGTAAGTTACCATTGATATTTATTTTATGTTTTACTTTCACTTTAGGGGGAACTTTCAGATTTTTTAACTCCCATTGACTTTAATGTGTCCGCTTGCATATTTTCAGATTTTTTTTAAAAAATTTGCAAATCTGCAAGCGGAAGGATTTCGGTGAGTTCAGCTCAGTTCATAATTACACGGGCCCGGGCCCCCTGCAAGATGGTGGCTGGGCCCCTGATCAGCTGATTGCGACACCCCCCACCCCTGCTTTTCGTGACCCTGTTGCCCCTGTAGTTGTGCGCCTGGTTCAGCTATCTCTACCCATAACTCATTTTAGCAGAGAGATTCAGTTCTTAGTAATCCAATGGAGGCCATACTTGCGAGAAATCCGGATTGTACGATATCGGGATATTACGATATTGTATGATCGTTGGTTTGGTGTGGCTAAATTGTCGATTGTCGGACAATTTTTTATTTCTATCGGACCAAAGGAAAACAATGTATCAGACCAACTGGTCGTACAATTCTGCTTATTATTCCAAGCTTTGTCCTGTATTAAAACAAAAGAACTAGTGACTATATGATGATCATTTAAAGCGAACGCTATTTTTAGTACCCGGCATGCATGAAATTAAAATAGAATCAAGGCATAAAAATGTACAGTGTAACAAGCTGTATAAACAATGGAGGTGATTTAAATTGAGTGTTTAGTTTGATCGCTTTCCAAAGTTCCATAGCAAGCACATGACTTTCCGGCATTAGCCAAAGGAACGTGTGGAGAGTCTGGGGATGTTGAACGTTTCTCATATTACAAAGTCATGGAAGAACGGACAATTTTATTTAATATCAACTGGATATGAATGGAGATGAACTTCTAATGTTCGGTTCGTTTCCGAACTATACAACTTCAGTAAAAGTTCTAAAGTTCTATCAAAACGAACCATTAAAGTCAATGGGAGGAAATAGTTTTGAAAAGTTCTAGTTACAGTTAAAGTAGCAGTGGTAACAAGCAAAGCTTGTTTAAACACTAACAGCCCGATGCACTGAGACAGCTATAAGCCACCAGGTGCAAACAGCCAGCGATGCTATATGCCAGTAGATGCTCTCGGTGCATCACTAAGGGCACGGCCACACTGCATTGCAGTTTTGCACCCGATTGTGTGTGCAATTCAGATACGTTTTTTGTGCGTGGGTGCTTTCTCCTTTTGAGATAGAAAATCGCATGCAATTGCGCATAAAATGGTGACCACATGCGACTGCATATCGCAAATGGCGCGCAATCGCAACGCACTGAAATCGGGAGATTTTGCAGTGTTGCCGCGATTCCAATGTTAGAAAAAATACGCAATCGCCAACGCACGGAAATCGCGCTCATGGGGCCTAGCCCTTACTGCCGTTTTTCTTTTAAGGCAAGATAGAATGACGCTTTTGGCCATTAACATCCCTTGTTGTGGTTAACTTCCAAATTAGCCATGCAGGCCGCAAAGGAGGTTGAAGTCACACTGACCGATATAACAATGGAATCTGCTATGAATTGGGATGATTCATAGTTTATTGCATTTATTGACCTTCTTATTGACCAAATGACAACTCACACCAGGAGTGTTTCGTTCTAGTAAAGGAAGATGTCCCTTTTGTATAGGATTCCAAAACTGCACCGCATATTCCAATGAGCTTACCAGTGCCTTGTAAAGAGGGAGAATAATATTTTTCTCTCTTGATTCCATTCCCCTCTTTATACAAGACAATATCTTCCTAGCTCTAGCTGTTGCTACCTGGCATTGTTTGCTACAGCTAAGTCTGTTATCTACCAGAACCCCCAAATCTTTTTCCATTACAGATGCACTTAACACAGAGTTATTTATGGTGTAGATGGCACAGGGATTATTAAATCCCAAATGCATCACTTTACATTTATCAACATTGAATCCCATCTGCCATTCTGCTGCCTATTGTGATAATCTATCTAGGTCTGCTTGCAGCACTTGCACATCATTGGAAGTTTCCAAAGCTCTGCATAGTTTAGTGTCATCAGCAAACACAGAGACCTTGCTCTCAATGCCCCCTTCTAAGTCATTTATAAACAGATTAAACAGAAGCGGCCCCAGTACAGAACCCTGAGGCACTCCGCTTAGAACTTTAGCCCACATAGATGTAGCTCCATTAACTACCGTACCACTCTCTGTTTGCGGTCCAATAACCAATTTGAGATGGCCAGTTCATGGATCCGAAAGCCGAGCGGATCCGCTGCGGATTTCTGAATTGCGGATCTCGTGGATTTTCCGGAATTCTGCTTTACAACTTTTTCCCGAACTGCGTTCAAAAATTTTCGAAAATTCAAGAAATTTTAAATATTCTAGAAATGTTCGAAAATTTTGCAAAAATTATACAGTAATTTGCTGTAAAGGGCCCTGGGAAATGGTCTGGGGAACTTTCTAAAAGAATCCTATTCTGATTAGTTACAATCAGAATTTACAGAAAGAATCTAATTGATATATCAACCAATCACTTTCTTTTCCCGTCAGAATTGATTACAATTAGATTCTAATTTTATTGTAACCAATTCTGATTGACATACCAACTAGAGATGGACCGGATTGTGGAACCGAACCTGGTTCCACGGCAGATCTCCGAGATCTGCCAATCCGCGATACTAGCGGATTTTCCGGAATATGACTTTTTGTACTTTCCGAGCCCACATTTGAACATTTTCGAAGATTTTCATGTATCAAATTCACCAATGGCAGCTATTCTTACCCATGCCAACCCCCTGGGTATAAAAGGCAGCTAGACAGGTGCCACACTGTTGCGATTTTTCTGCGTTTGCGCTTGCGTTATTTCCAAATCATTGGAATCACAGCAACGCACCGAAAACGCTTGCGATTTGCGTTCTGCATTTTAAATCGCAATTGCATACGTTTTCCAATACTTAATGGAAAAACACATGCGCAAACGCAACGAAATCGATTGCATTTGCGTTGCAGTGTGTCCGTGCCCTTAGAGAGTTTTTTTTCCATGCTTTTGAAGCTTTCTGTGTGTGAATTTTAGTGTTGTGGACTAGCTCTTGTTGTTAACCACTCCTGTATTCACACAATATGGGACCCAAAAGTCCTTTTGAGGACTAAACCCCCCCTATAAGTTTTTTGGACAAATTTAGTGTTAGGCCTTTTAGAGGTCTACTGGCCCTATTTAAAAACACACAGTATTGCAGTTTAGCGTTACAGCGCATTATCGATAATGTACGACCGCGGCAGTAAATTAACGCTGAACGTTGGTTAATTAACAAACCAATTCTGGAGGACCAAGACAGTGATATGGATGTCAAAATGACGCACCAGCCAATGCTATGTAGCCCCTCCATTATAGTGCACTTCTAGCGCTGTACGTGCCTTTTCCCCATTGGAATGCTCTAAATCCAGGGGCAAGCGCAGGACTGTTAAGGGTCCTTTAAGGGGATTTCTGAAGAAGCACAGTAGGAAGATCATGACTAGAGATGGACTAGACCCAAACTTGAACACAAGCTTTAGCAGTTTGAATGGACCCGAACTATTCCGGATTTTGAACTTCCGAACTTTTAATGATTATTGAATTTTCGATAATTATCCAACGTTCAAATTCATCTTCCCCGACTTCAGCGCTCCATTACCTATACAGAAAATAGACTAAGGGGAGCAGTCACCCACCCCCTCCATTAGCGGAGCTCCACGTCAGTGGCCTTTCAGCACGGTGCCGCAGTCCTTGAAAACATATACACTGCAAATATCAGGCTTCAAGCCTTAGAGTTTTAAAACTTCACCTTTATTTGTAAGCAATTCTGATACATTAAAATTATTTTAGAAAGAATCTGATTGCTATACTAACCAATAAGATTCTTTTTCAATCAAAATTGGTTACAATCAGATTGGTCTGTTCCCCAGACCATCTCTGAGGTCCAAGAGCCATTTACAGTAAGTTACTGTATCATTTTTTACAAAATTTTCAAAAATCCTTGAAAACTCGAAAATTCCTTGAAAACTCGAAAATTATCGAACACGGCTCAAAAATAGAATGTGGAAGCTCGAAAAAAGTGAGATTGTGAGGAAAGTTTGGTTTTTTTTTGTTCTGGGTATATGAATGTGTTCCCCAGACCATTTCCCAGGTCCCACAGCCATGTACAGTAAGTTACCGTTACTGTTTTACCTTATATTTAGGCGGATCTGTGCAGATTTTTTTCTCTCACTGACTTTAATGGGTTTTTACACTGATTTTTGAATTTTCTATTTTTCCGAGAATCCACGAATCCGCAGGCGGAACGGATTTTAGCAGTTTCAGCCATCTCTATAACCAATCCTCTATCCATGTTTTCTTCAAGCCCTACAGGCCTCAGTTTATACATTAGTCGCCTATGTGGCACAGTATCAAAAGCTTTCGCAAAATCCAAATATACCACATCCACTGCTGTGCCTGAATCTAACTTCTTACTCACTTCTTCATAAAAACCAATGAAATTTGTCTGTCATGATCTATTTCTCATAAATCCATGCTGACTACTACTAATAAGATGAGCTCCGGAGACAAAGTCGAGGATATGATCCCGAAAGTTTCCAGCACCTTCCCTACCACTGATGTTAGGCTTACAGGTCTATAGTTACCAGGCTGTGAACGACTACCTTTATTGAATATTGGTATTACATTGGCTTTTTTCCAACCCAGCGGCACATCACCAGACAAAAGCGAATCTGAAAAGATGAGAAACAGTGGTCTAGATAAAATCAGGTCCTGGATCTTTATTGATGTTAAAGGGCATGTCCACCCCAAAACTAAAATTTAACCCCATACTGGCCCTACTGCGTAGTGTTAAAAAACCCTTACCCATCTCTGCTCTTTATGGTTCTCCTGCAGTACTTGTCCAAAATCCAGGAAAATGAAGAGTAGGAGCTGTTTTCCTTTGTGAAAGGTTTCTGCCTCCTCCTTGTCCAGTGGCATGTGCAGGGTGCACAGCTGCTGGGTGCCCTACCTCTAAAAACTCTAAGCATATGGTAGGGCACCCTAGCCCACCCCAAACCGCTAAAACTGTTTGTTAAAAAAAAGCTGCAGAACTCTACTTTCAATCCTTTGTTCCCCTGGCATTCTGTATTGCGGCAGATGTGTCTCTCATTGGCGGCCTTTCGTCCAATCAGAGACGTGGCTGCCATTCCGACCCACTGCTTGCAGTTCCGTCTGAGTTTAAAGCACTGGGAGATTGAAGGATTGTAAGTAGTGAGTCATGCACACTTTTTTAACAATCAAACCTAGCGGTTGGGAGTGGGCTATAATATAATTTTTACAATATGTACAAATTTGTTTTGCAGGTGGACATGCCCTTTAACTTTGTCGAATTGTTTCTGTACCATATCCTCTGTCAACCAGAGTGAATATTCCTCATTTATAACCTTCATATTATTACAGTCCCAACTATAAGGACTAGGAATCTCTACAGTGAAAACCGAGGGGGAAAAACACAGTTTAGCACATTATCCTTTTCAGCATCCTCTATAACCATTTTAGCCCCATTATTTAATGCTCCCCAATTCTCAATCCTCATGTTTTTACTGTTGATATACTTAAAAAACTATTTGGGGTTGGTCTTGCTTTGTTCTGCAATCCGTATTTCATTTTCTATTTTAGCTAGTTTAATTGCTTTCTTGCACTCATTATTAGGGATGGCCGGATGTCCACAAGGGCACTTTTAAGTCCAGGGGAGGGGGGTCGCAGTTCGAGCTGCAGGAGCCCTTAGGCCCCAAAGGCCACTTGTAAAGGCCACAATGGTCCTTCTAAGGACCCAGGGGGGGGTCCCAGGTTGAGCCGTGGGACCCCAAAACGTCCAGCTAAAATTGTCCATACATTGGTATCTGTCGGCATATTACAATGGAAACTGCACACGTCATTCAGGGCCAACCGTAATGCTGATGGGCATTTGTCCGTATAATGGTCATTCGGATTCAGCCCTACATGCTACCGATCTTTGGTAAATCCCGTTGTGGCCACCTTAAAAAGTCTAGAAATTCAACAACATCACAGAAATGCTTCCATGGAACCTTTAGCTAGAAGGAAGCACACGTCTCCAATATGTTCTGATGATCTACACTGAATTGCATGTCTCTAGCTAGAAAACTGGGGGAGGAGATACAAGATACTTTTCAAACCACATTAATAAATTTGTCTATGCATTGGCAATTCACAAACCACTTTTCCAATACTGTGTTTTATGCGCATCTAGGAAGAAAATACAGCTCTGCTGACACCTACTGGAGCATTAGTAAAATACACTAATGGTCGTATTTATAATTTTACTAGCAAAATACCCGCGCTTCGCAGCGGAGATGTATTGAAATAACGTTTTTAGTAAGAAAGCAATAATGTATCAAGATTGCTGTAATCACTCGGCACTTGATATATTAAAGAAAGACAATTCAATAAGCTTTTTACTATAATGCAACACTCATTAACTTTATTTAATATTATATTTTTATTCAACTATGAAATTTTGGTTAAAATAACCCCACCACCCCTCCCCGTCTGCCCCTAATAACCCCCCACTATTCCTCTCTGTCCACCCTCCAACACTTCTCCTTACACCTCAGCCAGTCCCAGCACACACCCTGAATTTTTGGTAAAAATCGGTCCAGCGTTCACCGTTAGTGTGCAGGGTTCAAAATTCTTTCCCCCCCATTCACCCCCACCCAAAAAAATATATTTGTTAATCTTTTACTGGTAAAGGAGTATATGCATACAAAATTTGGTTGAAATCGGACCAACCAGTTGTGCAATGTCAGATACTCACCGTTACAGGTGCAATGTCAGATACTCACCGTACAGGTGCAATGTCAGATTACTCAGTTACAGGTGGAATTTCGAAACGAAACCTGCTTAACTTTGTAAGTAAGGTGCAATGAATGAGCCTGCCAAATTTAAGCCGTGTGCCTCCACGGCAAGTTGGAGAATTAGTGATGAGTGAGTGAGTGGAGCTTTGCCTTTTCGAAACGAAAACTGCTTACTTTTGAAGTAAGGTACAATGAATGAGCCTGCCAAATTTAAGCTCTGCCTCCACGGCAGTGGAGATTAGTGATGAGTGAGGAAGTTGAGATAGATGAGTGAGAGTGAGTGAGTGGGGCTTTGCCTTTCGAAACAAACCTGCTTAACTTTTGTAAGTAAGGTGCAATGAATGAGCCTGCCAAATTTAAGCCGTCCCTCCACGGCAAGTGGGAATTGGTGAGGTTAGTTGATGAGTGAGTGAGTGAGTGGTGAGGGCTTTGCCTTTCGAAATGAAAACCTGCTTCTTTTGTAAGTAAGGTGCAATGAATGGCCTGCCAAATTTAAGCCGTCTGCCTCCAGGCAAGTTGGAGAAGAATGGATGAGTGGCAGTGGGATTAGTGATGAGTGAGGAGTGAGGGCTTTGCCTTTTCGAAAGAAACCTGCTTAACTTTTGTAAGTAAGGTGCAATGATGACCTGCCAAATTTAAGCCGTCTGCCTCCAGGCAAGTTGGAAATTAGTGATGAGTTAGTGATGAGTGAGTGAGTGGTGAGGCTTTGCCTTTTTGAAAACACTGCTTAACTTTTGTAAGTAAGGTGCAATGAATGACCTGCCAAATTTAAGCGTCGGCTCCATGCAAGTTGGAGAATTAGTGATGAGTTAGTGAGATTGTGAGTGAGTAGTGAGTGAGGGCTTTGCCTTTTGAAACGAAACCTGCTTACCTTTTGTAGAAGGTGCAATGATGAGCCTGCCAAATTTAAGCCGTCTGCCTCCCCACGAGCAAGTTGGAGAATTAGGGATGAGTTAGTGATGAGTGAGTGAGTGAGTGAGTGAGGGCTTTGCCTTTTCGAAACGAAACCTGCTTAACTTTTGTAAGTACGGTGCAATGAATGAGCCTGCCAAATTAAGCCGTCTGCCTCCACCGGAAGGAGTGAGGCAAGTTGGAGAATTAGTGATGAGTGAGGGAGTGAGTGAGTGAGGGCAGCAAGTGGAGAAATTAGTGTGATGAGTGAGTGAGTGAGTGAGTGAGGGCTTTGCCTTTTCGAAACCGAAACTGCTAACTTTGTAAGTAAGGTGCAATGAATAGCCTGCCAAAAATTTAAGCCGTCTGCCTCCACGGAAGATAGTTGGAGAATTTAGTGATGAGGAGTGAGTGAGTGAGGGCTTGCCGTTTCGAAAAGAAAACTGCTTAACTTTGTAAGTAAGGTGCAATGAATGGCGCCTGAATTTAAGCCGTCTGCCTCCCGGCAAGTTGGAGAATTAGATGAGTGAGGAGTTGAGAATTAGTAGTGAGTGAGTGAGTGAGGGCTTTGCCTTTGAAACGAAACCTCTTAACTTTTGTAATAAGGTGCAATGAATGAGCCTGCCAAATTAAGCCGTCTGCCTCCACGGCAAGTTGGAGAATTGTGATGAGTTAGGGATGGTGAGGTGAGTGAGTGAGTGAGGGCTTTGCCTTTTCGAAACGAACCTGCTTAACTTTGTGAGTAAGGGTGCAATGAATGAGCTGCCAAATTTAAGCGTCTGCCTCCCGGACGTTGGAGAATTAGTGATGAGGTAGTGATGAGTGGCTGAGTGAGTGAGTGAGTGAGGGCTTTGCCTTTTCGAAAAGAAAACCTGGTTAACTTTTGTAAGTAAGGTGCAAGAATGAGCCTGCCAAATTAAGCCGTCTGCCTCCATGCAAGTGGAGAATTAGTGATGATAGTGATGAAGTGAGTGAGTGAGGGAGTGGTGAGTGAGTGAGGGCTTTGCCTTTTCGAAACGAAACCTGCTAACTTTGTAAGTAAGGTGCAATGAATAGCCTGCCAAATTTAAGCCGTCTGCCTCACGGCAAGTTGGAGAATTAGTGATGGATTAGTGATGAAGGAGTAGGAGAGTGAAGTGAGGCTTGCCTTTTATTAGTATATAAAGGGCATTTTCCTCAAAAAAACCTGCCAAGTATAGGTCCACAACCCCAACTGCTATTTTTACAGTTTATTCATTGATTTGTAACCAGATATTAACGATAAGTTCTATTCCTTCTGGCAAAGTTATCTGTCACCTCTCTCTGCTCAATGACTTTTATAAGTGAACATGGTGCAGAGGAGGCAAGCAAGGGGAGAATCAGCAGGCAATCACATGGTGTAATGCAGCAGTCACACGCTGATTGACAGTATGGCGGGAGGGCTGGATACTCCAGAATGGGACAATAATTATCCTTAAATCTGGTGTAGATACAAGTAATAAGTGAAAAATATATCAGTTGGGTTTCGCGTGGTCGCAGTATGATAATTGACCAGATTTTTGTTTTAAGGGTGGAAATGCCTTTGAGTTTTCGCCGTTGTTTTCTGACAATTTGGACGAACTTTAAAGCGACGAAACTGTTTCAAAACTGCCTACAAGACTCCCCTGGTGTTGCCAATTATGATCAGGTACCAGCCTTGAGTATGGAATTGGGGATAAGTTAGTTGGCTCCGACCGGGGATGGGGGATTGGGGGATGGGGTGGGGGGGGATTATTTTCTCTATTTGTATCTTTGCAGGCGCATTTGCCATTCGAAGTCCAGGTTTAGCTAAATGCCGAAAACGGTGCTCCTTAAAGTTACCACCATAAAAATAATTCAATTAATGTGTGATTCATGGTAGAGGACAATTCCATGTTTCTGTAGAATTTTTTACATTGAAAAGGAGGAAGAATTAAAGTAGGTTAACAGAAGTTTGGCCTTCTGAGTACCGTGTAACCACCGTCTTACATTCTCATGGTTAGATGTTTTCCGCAAAGGGGTGAAGGCAGCAAGAGGGGGCAGGTATAGTCAGACAGACGCTCGGATTAGTCGCCGACACACACCACTATGGTAGTACACACACACGAGGGGAGACACCACAGCAGAGGGAGACACACGAGGGGAGACACACAGCACGAGGGGAGACACCACACACGCGGGGAGACACACAAAAGAGGGGAGGCACAACTGACACTGCGGGGGCGACACACACACGGAGGGGAGACACACACACGAGGGGAGACCACACAAACGAGGGGAGACACACACGAGGGGGGAACACACACGCGGGTAGACAACCACACGAGGCGGAGACACACGAGCTGGTGAGGACACACACGAGGGGCGACACGCACACGCGGAGGACACACACAAGAGGGGAGGCACACACACACGGGGAGACACACACACGAGGGGAGACACAACACGAGGGGAGACACGCAACACGCGGAGACACACACACGCGTGAGACACACCACACGCGGGGGAGACACCCCACAAGAGGGAGACACACGGGGGTAGGACGCACACCACGAGGGAGACACGCACACGCGGAGACACACAGCACGCGGGGAGACACCACACAAGCGGGGGAGACACACAGCGTAGTGACCACACAGGCGCGGGGAGACACACACGGAGGGGAGACACACACACTGTATACACACACACGATTTTATATCTTCAGAACACACCACCACGAGGTGTACAACACACTAGAGACACACACAACGGGTCGAACACGAACACGGTGAGACACACACACTATGGGGTAAACAAGACTTGTGATGAAAACCCCCACGTTTAGACACACCACTATGGTATACACACTCTGTTATACACACTTGAGACACCACACCACACACACACACACACGAGGGGAGACACTACACGCCAGACACACACGACGCAGGGGAGTACACACACACGATGGGGAGAGACACACAACGCGGATGACACACACAAAACACACACGGAGGGGAGAGACACACGCGCAAGACACAGACACGTAGGGGAGACACACACCAGCGGGTAGACACCACACACGGCGGAGACACACCACTATTTATACACCACTCTTATAAAACACACACACTCTTTATACACACACACATACACACACTATTTTATACACACCACTCTTATACACAAATTCCTTTTCTACCCACACACTCTTTACACCACCATCTAACAACTTCTCTTTATACACCACCACTCTTATACACCCACACTCTTATACACAACACATATTTTATATACACACACTACACACACACATATCTTAACCACACCCACATTTTCTACACACTATATTTTATTACCACACACTTATTACACACAAATCTTTAATAAACACGCATCTTTATACAACAGACACTCTTTATACACAAACACTCTTATGCACACACACTCAACTATTTTATACACACATCTTATACCCCGCACTCTTTTATACACCAGGACTCTTTAACATGCACGTTCTCTAATTTGCAATAAGCCTGTGAAGCTCTCACTACGTGTGCAATTGCGGAGGCTGACCATGCATGGCCTGTTTGAGGGGCCCCTTCCTCCACCTGTGGCAGCACGGAGAGAAGGAATTTCCCGCCATGCCATTCACTCATACCTACTGTCCACCATTCCAGCTACAGAAAAATAGCACACAGCAGAGTATCCTATCCCTTCCCTTTTTTAATAGGACGTTTTATAGAATCAGGGGGATAAGATACAGTTTCTTGCTAACCTTACCCCTTGCCCAATTGGACGCTGTCTACCCGTCTACAACAATTCAAAAACTAATATGGTTAGGTTATATTGTTGTATTCAATTAGATCAACTGGACTGAGTTTAGTTCTGAAGACGTTTCGCTAGTCATCCGACCTGGCTTTCTCAATCAGAATGCACTTGTACAAGAATCTGTGGCAATTATGGATACATGGAAAATCCCAATTACATATCACAGCCGGTGTGAATTTCTTTAGCGAAGGCTTAAGAAATGAAAACATCTCAGAGGAGCAATTAAGATTTGTGGATTCCCTGCACTGGCATTGTCCAAAAGAGTAGAGAAAGGAAAAGAACAACGATGGGAAGGGAAAAGCAAGACGGAGAAGAAAGACATGGTCATTCCATATGTTAGCAGTGGGTCTCGAGAAATGAAAGAAGAATTTTCAAAAAGCGTATCCCGTGTCTGCTTTAAACCAAGCAACACCCTGAGACAGCATTTGGTACATCCCAGTACTGAAATATACAGAAGGAGCGACACCAGGAAAAGGGACATTACCTTGAAGGATTGGTAATGTCACATCTCAAAGGAACGTACTGGTTTAACAGAGAGGTGTAAAGGAGGCCATTATGTAAAAATAAAGAAACCCAACCCTAAACAGAGGTGGGGGGTTTCGACACCAACTGTCGCCCATGTACAATGCTGTTTTGACACCTACTCTGGGCGTTCCTATAAACACCTCTTAGCCATATCCATCACGCCCTTAACACCTGGCTGTGTGATATGCTAATTGGGATTTTTCCAGGGTACTAATTGCCACAGTTTCTTGTACAAGTCATTCTGAATTGAGAAAGCCAGTCGGAATGACTAGCGAAACGTCTTCAAGAACTAAACTTCAAGTCCAGTTGATCTAATTGAATACAACAGTATATGATGAAGCGGATGTAGTCCGTGAAACATGTCGATTACACGCTTGTTCTCACTGTATGGTTTTATAATAAGATGTACTAATAAAGTTGAGTCTTATGGAGTTGAAGTGGATCCTGGTACGAGCGGAGCCCACCAAGATTCTGTGGTGAACGCAGATTTACCATGACCTTGATGAATGGCATATTACAGGAATATCGTGATGGATGATATGAATACTAAAGATATACCATGACCCGGCATGATGAATATACAGATATCCTGACCTGGATGAATGATATTACAGATATACCATGACATGGATGAAATGATATTACAGACTATACCATGCTGGATGAAGAATATTACAGGATATACCGTGCCTGGATGAGAATATTACAGATATACCTGACATGGAGTGAATATTACAGATATACCAGTGACCTGGAATGGATTACAGATATAGCTGAATCGACTATACCGGACCTGGATGATGAATATTACAGGATATACCATGACCTGGATGGATGAACTAAGACAGAATACCGTGACCTGGGATGAATATACAGATTACCGGACTGGGATGGAGAAATTAACAGATATACCGTGACCTGGATGGATGAAATTACAGATATACTCGTGACCTGGATGGATGAATATTACAGACTATGACCGTGACCGGGCATGACATGAATATTACAGATTATACCGATGACCTGGATGGATGTAATATTACAGATATACAATGACCTGGATGAATGAATATTACAGATTACTACGTGACCTGGATGGAGAATAGTACAGATTACGTGACCTGGATGAATGAATATTACAGATATACCGTGCCTGGATGAATGAATATACAGATATACCATGACCTGGATGGAGTGCATAGTAAATATACCCTGACCTGATGGATGAATATTAAGATATACCCTGACCTGATGGATGAAATTACAGATATACCGTGCTGGAGGATGAATTTACAGATATACCGTGACCTGGATGGTGAATATTACAGACTATACACATGACCTGGATGGTATGAATATTACAGATATACCAGCTGAACTGGATGTAATGAATATACAGATATACCGTGACCGATGGATGGATGAATATATACAGATATTACCGTGACCTGGATGGATGATATTACAGATATACCGTACCTGGATGAAATGATATTAAGTATACCATGACCCTGGAGATGAATGAATATTACAGTATACCATGACCTGGATGAATGATATTAGATATACGTGACCGGATGAATGAATATACGTATACCTTGACTGGTGAATGAATATTACAGATATACCGTGACCGGATGGAATGATATTACAGATATACCGGAATGCGATGAATGAATATTACAGGTATATCGTGACCTGGATGGTGGAATATTACGAGTATTACCATGACCTGATGGATGAATATTACAGATATACCATTGACCTGGATGGATGAAAATTACAGATATACCAGTGACCTGGATGGATGAATATACAGATATTACCGTGACCTGGATGGATGAATATTACAGCTATACCATGACCTGGATGAGAATATTACAGATATAACCTGACCTGGATGGATAAATATTTACAGGATTATCCGTGCCTGGAGGGATGAAGTATTTACAGATATAACGTGACCTGGGGAATGAAATGGAATATTACAGAATACGTGACCTGGATGAAGAGGATATTACACCCGATAGTGACCGATGGATGGATCTCGGATAAGTAGTTACGGATACGTGAACCATGGATGGATGAATATATCGGATATTATCGTGACGGATCTTGGAAGGTGAATATTACAGATTACCGTTGACCGGATGGACTCAATAAATTACAGATATACCGTGACTGGAATAATATTACAGATATACCGTGACTGGATGAATGATATTACAGATATACCGTGACTGGATGGTGAATATTACATATTACCGTGACCTGGATGATGGAATATTACAGATTATAGTGACCTGGTGGATGAAATTACGATATACCATGACCTGGAGGATGAATTATGACAGATATACATGACACTGGATGGATGTATATTACAAGATATACATGACCTGGATGAATGTAATATTACAGATATACCGACATGAGAGAATGAGCATATTAACAGATGATACCATGACCTGGAGAATGAATATGACAGATTTACCCATGACCTAGATGAATGAGAACCTTCACAATCACACTGGTAATCCACTGTATCTAGAAGAGTAGGAGATTCACCAGTTGGTCTAGGTGTTTGAAAATATAACCCCCGAATTCCTGGCTGGAGGGAGAATGCTGTTGGCTATGTTGGGAGTTGGGTTTACAAATATTGGATGCTACTGGTTGCCTATCCCTGATATGGAAAGAGGGCATTTTTCATCATGATTCCGTCTAGCAAGAGGACCGTAAAAACGGAGTTGCTATAACTTTAACAACCACACAAGATGGCGCTATAAAGGTATTTACATACATGTATAAACCGACCGTCAAGGAAACTAAACTGGTTAGGTGTTCCCCACATTTATACATAACCTTTTACAATATGACATTTTTATAGTTTCCCTTGTGCTATTAATGCAATATAGATACCGTACCAATAACATTAACCATGAGATATGGATTTTGATGGTGATGTATACCAGCTTTTTTCGTCTTAACGCCATGTTAACGGCGATGTACCAAGGGTTAGGTAACTTTAAAGTAGGAAAAGAGGATGCAAAACCACACATTGCAAACCAATTTTCACCAAGCCGATAGCGGCTCTTAAGAAGGATTCTTTAAAGATTTTCGAATGAGTTAACCTCTCATCGAAGTAGGAGAGCGCTATTGGCTTACGGGGGCAGAGGAGAACGGTAGGGGCGGAAGAGACAGGACCACTGGCATGATGTGTAATGAATGATCATTTAACCGCAATCGTTCAATGGACAACGTCCATTACACATCGCGCGTCACAGGTCAGCCCTGCCATAGCACATGCGTATGAACCATTAGGGTCAGGGCTTGTTCTGATGAAGTAATTGCAGATTTTCTGGGGCTTTCTGTTAAATATTGTACTGGTCGGTGATCTTGCAATAGCATGGAGTATAAACCTTAAAGGGTAACTTCAGCCTCAAAAAAAAACAACACTCCCATGCGGAAAGAATTAGAACTTAGAGGAACCGCATCCCCTCAACCGTCTCCTATTGCTTCTCGTAATGACTGTCAGTCATGGGGCACACGGGACATTACAGATGAGTGGTTACAACAAAAGTCTTTTTTACCTTTCTTCCCCTTTGCATCTCCCTTTTCCATGTAGTTAGGGATCTAGATGACCCTTAAATCAATATGTGAATTAAATGAATTGCAATCAAAGCTTTTTATAAATACAGATTCAGTCCAGTTTTCATATAAATTTCAACAGTCAAACTTCAAATTATTATTTAAAATAAAGGGGAAAATAAAGCAGCCAGAAAACCAATTACTTTAAAATGATTTTAGGATTTTTATAATTTAAAGTGTATCGTAAAGGGAAAATACAACCCAATTGTGGTAAAGTTTATATTCCAGTTATTTGTGTGGCACTTGTATGTTAATAAAGCAACTGGTCTCCCAGTCCTCAGTCCTTATATTATCATTGTTTTTACCTAATGAACGGGAGCGGCCATTACTCAAGCCAAGGTGATTTCATTCATTATTTATTATTCTGAACTTTCTAAAATTTAAAGACAAAATAAAGCCTCAGAACAAGAACTCCTTTCAAAAGAAGTGAAGGAGCACCTTAATATAAAAGCAGTATCTGGTCGCAACTGTCATTTTAATATGGGTGTTAGGATATTTACATTTCTAGCTTGGGGTTTGGTTTTATACCAGTGTGGTCATGACCATTGTGTTCTGTACAAATGCTCAGTCACAAAGATACTGCAGAAGAAACTTTTTACGTTGGTAACACCCCAGAGTAGCCTCTAGCCGATCCTTTTCAGGAACGAGCTGAGGGGTGTGGCCAGTCACTGTTATAACACAGTTATTATGATCCAGCTTTAGGGGGTTACATGTATACGCTATTACTGGTAGTGGGATTTTCAGGTTATTGGTGTTTTAGAGGGGATATGTTCAGATTCTGGAGTGTAAAATATTGGGTTTAGTTTCCTTTAACCAAATGGTCTATTTATCCGGGAATTGGAGTTTGCAGCGAAAAAGAGTAGAATACCTTCCGTTTACAGAATAGATGGTTTATTTCTTTCTTCAAAGAGTTAAACACCTTTTACTTTTACCAAATTCCGCAAATGTATAAGGCAAAGACAACACAGATCTCAGTGGAAGGTTTTTGTTCTATTCTCGTTCTTTTTACAATGACAGCCTTAACCTTTAACAATTTGAAGAGAGTAGATCAGCTCAGAAGCCCCAAATAACGCTGCTGTTTGCCATAAAGATTTTGTTATTGTGTACAGAGGACTGCCAGGGTCTAGTTAATAGGGTTTCAGGACGAGAGTTTAAATACCGCCTCCAGCTCCGGGCTTAGATCATGTGATGAAATATACGCTATCTAGTTTAAAAATGACTCTGAGACAGAATCATAAGGATTTATAGATTCGACAGTGTGAACCCACCTAAGAAAAACAAAGACTTTATTAATAATCCAGACCACAAGAGGAGTTTATATGTCAGGTTAGAGATTTTTTAACATTTTTATCAACATTTCTTTTTTTTTTTTAACCTTAACTTTCCCCTTGTCCGTCTGCACCGTTATTTATTATTTGATATGCAGTGTACGGTATCTTTACAATACTCAGCCTCTGTTTTTCCACTCTCGTTTACAGCAAAATTAGTCAAACAATGCCGGAAATTCTTGTAGCATGAAATCGTCCGTTTGATGCCACTGGCTATCGCATGAAAGGCAACATTCAAATGCTTAAACCATCAGAAAAATGCATTGGAACCTTCGCAAAAGTAATAATGGTTTTGGCAGACAATTGGGCTTTGTTAAAACAAAAAAAATCAAAAGTATTAATCGGAGTTGATATTAGAGATAAACAGATTTAAAAACCTAAAACATTACAGCAGATATCAGCAATCCAGCAACTCTAAGGGGAAAAAGTCCAAAAGTACGATTTCATTCATGATATTAAATGATCACTTTGTTCCTATTCTCCACCACAAAAATTATTAATGTAATTTCTACATTCTCCCATGTGGTGAAGGCGAAAGAAAAAAAAGCCGGAAAAATCCAGTTCCAAGTTAAATACTTTGTGGCTGGTTTCCAGAGCGCTGCGGCAATAAGTAGGTGGAGTAAATTCTCCAATTAGCGCCTGAGGGAATGCACTGACTTTAGTGCAGTCGATTTTAAGGCTGGCTAATAGCTTTGGAGGTTATAACCACCAAAGCGACCTCGATGATTGTGGTTAAGATGTAAAGGGGTAATAGTGAGGTTTGTGCCGTGTGTAGCCACTAATGTAAGAGAAGTGGAGAAGTAGAGCTGTGATACTGTTTTGATGCTAATGCTAAATAAAAAATTAAGCCAGCTTCGTGGGTCTATAGCCCCATTCAGTCAGGTGGAGGAAGGCCACATTTTGGCTCATGACTCACTAACTGTTGTCAGAGACCAAAGGGAAAAGCCCTTTTAAAGAACATAGATACAAAAAAATTGTGTCTTGAAACCCGTCCTAAAATACATGGCAAGTGGGAAGGGAGGGAAATGAGGGGATGTGTGGGTGGTTCGCGTTTACCTGGGGCCGGTTGTAACAGGGAGACCAATCCGTCTCGAATCACTGAACAACAAAAAAGGAGCCAAACCAACGAGGCCGGGTATATGGATAGAATGATATATAAAGGTTATTGTGGATTTTTGGCCAAGGTTTATTTTCATCATTCAGGAAAGGTTTTTGGCTTTTCATATTAAAAGGATTCAGGCCATTGCAACGATAGTATCTAGTGTTTCTTTTTTCTGGGCAAATCCAAAAAAAGATGAATTGCACGAATTAAGATAGTGTTGGCCAAATAGTTGAGCGCCCGGATTCCCTCATTCGCGAACGCGGAATCGTTGTGGATTTTCGGAATTCAGCCTTCCGAACTTTCCGACCGCGGTATTCGAAAATTTTCGAAATTACGAGGATTCTCGTATTTTCGAAAATGCGGGGGTGACGGGAATACGTATTTTCGAAAATTTTCAAAATTACGAGGATTTACAGTATTTCGAAGAATTTTCATTTTTTTTACATGGGTCGATGGTTAGTAATACAGGTAATAAAGTGAAAAATATATCAGTTGGGGTTTCGGGCAGTTAACTGATAATTGACCAGATTTTTGTTTTAAGGGTGAACATGGCCTTTGAGTTTTCGCCGTTGTTTCTGACAAATTTGGACGCAATTTAAAGCGACGATAACTGTTTCAACTGCTAAAGACTCCCCATGGTGTTGCCAAATGATCAGTTACAGCCTTGGTCTGGAATTGGGAGAAGTTGGGGATATTTCTCTATTTTGCTATCTTTGCAGCGCTATTTGCCACCACAAAATGGAAGTTTATTTCTACAAGAGGCCTGTGTTATATCACATACTGTATTCCTTGTGTGACTCATTCTGTGTTGAGACTTGGACACTTAATTGAACATTTGGCCAACAAAGTTTAAATTGGATGTTCCATACAAATAGCAGATTTCCAGGACGTAGTCCCTATGTGAGTTTTACGTAAAGGAAAACAGTAGCAAAAAAAGGTAACATTTCGTTATTAATTTGTTAAGTCCAAAGCAACAACTTTAGAAATTTTCTAGATTTTTTCTAGTATTCATTTACATTCCAGTTTGGATAAATGGAAGATTAGTTTTGTTCATCCACAAATGTTCCGAAGCGGATTTAGGATCTGACTTTTTTGGATTTTTCTGAACCGTGGAACTGTTTTCGATAATTATCAAACAATCAAGAATTTAAAATTAAAAATTGAAAATTTTCTTTGAAATCTCGAAAATACTATTGTGGAATGCCAAACCAGGAAGCCCATAAAGTTAACCGTACTGGGCATTGATACAGTTCCCCAGACCATTTCCAGGTCCCGGAGCCATACAGTAAGTTACCATTGATATTTATTTTATGTTTTACTTTCACTTTAGGGGGAACTTTCAGATTTTTTAACTCCCCATTGACTTTAATGTGTCCGCTTGCATATTTTCAGATTTTTTTTTTTTTAAAAATTTGCAAATCTGCAAGCGGAAGGATTTCGGTGAGTTCAGCTCAGTTCATAATTGACACGGGCCCGGGCCCCCTGCAAGATTGGTGGCTGGGCCCTGATCAGCTGATGCGACACCCACCCCCCTGCTTTTCGTGACCTGTTGCCCTTGTAGTTGTGCGCCTGGTTCAGCTATCTCTACCTAAACTCATTTAGCAGAGAGATTCAGTTCTTAGTAATCAATGGAGGCCCATACTTGCAGAGAAATCCGGATTGTACGATATCGGGATATTACGATATTGTATTGACGTTGGTTGTGGTGGCTAAATTGTCGATTGCGGACAATTTTTTATTTCTATCGGACCAAAGGAAAAACAATGTATCAACCAACTGGTCGTACAATTCTGCTTTTATTCCAAGCTTTTCCTGTATTAAAACAAAAGAACTAGTGACTATATGATGATCATTTAAAGCGAACGCTATTTTAGTACCCGGCATGCATGAAATTAAAATAGAAATCAAGGCATAAAAATGTACAGTGTTAACAAGCTGTAAAACAATGGAAGGTGATTTTAAATGAGGTGTTTAGTTTGATCGCTTTCCAAAGTTCCATAGCAAGCACAATGACTTTCCGGCATTAGCCAAAGGAACGTTGGGTGGAGTCTGGGGATGTTGAACGTTTCTCATATTACAAAGTCATGGAAGAACGGACAATTTTACTTTAATATCAACGGATTGATGGAGATGAACTTCTAATGTTCGGTTCGTTTCCGAACTATACAACTTCAGTAAAAGTTCTAAAGTTCTATCCAAAACGAACCATTAAAGTCAATGGGAGGAAATAGTTTTGAAAAAAGTTCTAGTTACAGTTAAAGTAGCAGTGGTTAAACAAGCAAAGCTTGTTTAAACACTAACAGGACCGATGCATGAGACAGCTATAAGCCACCAGGGTGCAAACAGCCAGCGATGCTATATGCCAGTAGATGCTCTCGGTGCATCACTAAGGGCACGGCCACACTGCATTGCGTTTTGCACCCGATTGTGTGTGCAATTCAGATAGTTTTTTGTGCGTTGGGTGCTTTCTCTTTTGGATAGAAAATCGCATGCAATTGCGCATAAAAATGGTGACCACATGCGACTGCATATCGCAAATGGACGCGCAATCGCAACGCACTGAAATCGGGAGATTTTGCAGTGTTGCCGCGATTCCAATGTTAGAAAAATACGCATCGCCACGCACGGAAAATCGCCGCTCATGGGGCCTAGCCCTTACTGCCGTTTTTCTTAAGGCAAGATAGAATGACGCTTTTGGCCATTAACATCCTTGTTGTGGTTAACTTCCAAATTAGCCATGCAGCCGCACGCAAGGGGTTGAAGTCACACTGACCGATATAACAATGGAATCTGCTATGAATTGGGATGATTCTAGTTTATTGCATTTATTGACCTTCTTATTGACAAAATGAGCAACTCACACCAGGGTGTTTCGTTCTAGTAAAGGAAGATGTCCCTTTTGTATATGGGATTCCAAAACTGACACCGCATATTCCAATGAGGCCTTGTAGAGAGGAGAATAATATTTCTTCTCTTTGATTCATTCCCCTCTTTATACAAGACAATATCTTCCTAGCTCTAGCTGTTGCTACGCCATTTGTTTGCTACAGCTAAGTCTGTTATCTACCAAACCCCCAAATCTTTTCCATTACAGATGCACTTAACACAGGTTATTTATGGTGTAGGTGGACAGGGATTATTAAATCCCAAATGCCATCACCTTACATTTATCAACATTGAATCTTATCTGCCATTCTGCTGCCCATTTTGATCTAGGTCACTATCTAGGTCTGCTGCAGCAGTTGCCACATCATTGGAAGTTTTCCAAAGCCTCTCCATAGTTAGTGTCATCACAACACAGAGACCTTGCTCTCAATGCCCCCGTCTAAGTCATTTATAAACACATTAAACAGAAGCCGCCCCGTACAGAACCTGAGGCACTCGCTCTTAAAACTTTACCCACATAGATGTAGCTCCATTAACTACCGTACCACTCTTGTTTGTGATCCAATAAACAATTTGAATGGCCAGTTTCATGGATCACCGAAGACCGAGGATCCGCTGCGGGATTTCTGAATTGCGGATCTCGTGGATTTTTCCGGAATTCTGCTTTACAACTTTTTCCCGAAATGCGTTCAAAAATTTTGGAAAATTCAAGAAATTTTTTAATATTCTAGAAATGTTTCGAAAATTTGGCAAAAAATGATACAGTAATTTGCTGTAAAGGGCCCTGGGAAATGGTCTGGGAACTTTCTAAAAGATCCTATTCTGATTAGTTACAACATCAGAATTTACAGAAAGAATCTAATTGATATATCAACCAATCACTTTTTTTCCCGTCAGAATTGATTACAATAGATTCTAATTTATGTAACCAATTCTGATTGACATACCAACTAGAGATGGAGACGGATTGTGAGAACCGAAACTGGTTCCACGGCAGATCTCCAGATCTGCCAATCCGCGGATACTAGCGATTTTTCCGGAATATGACTTTTTGTACTTTCCGAGCCCACATTTGAACATTTTCGAAGATTTCATGTATCAAATCACCAATGGCAGCTATTCTTACCCATGCCAAACCCGGGTATAAAAGGCAGCTAGACAGGTGCCCACACTGTTGCGATTTTTCTGCGTTTGCGCTGCGTTATTCCAAATCATGGAATCACAGCAAAGCACCGAAAAGCTTGCGATTTGCGTTTGCATTTTAAATCGCAATGCATACGTTTCCAATCTTAATGGGAAAAACACATGCGCAAACGCAACGAATCGATTGCATTTGCGTTGCCAGTGTGTCCGTGCCCTTAGAGAGTTTTTTTTCCATGCTTTTGAGCTTTCGTGTGTGGAATTTAGTGTTGTGGACTAGCTTCTGTTGTTAACCATCCCTGTATCACACAATATGGACCCAAAGTCCTTTTGAGGACTAACCCCCCCCCCCCCTATAAGTTTTTGACAATTTATGTGTTAGGCCTTTTAGAGGTCTACTGGCCCTATTTAAAAACGCACAGTATTGCAGTTTCGCGATACAGCGCATATCGATAATGTAGACCGCGCAGTAAATTAAAGCTGAACGTTCGTTAATTAACAAACCAATTCTGGAGGACCAAGACGTGATATGGATGTCAAAATGACGCACCAGCCAATGCAATGTAGCCCCTCCATTATAGTGCATCTCTAGCGTGTACGTGCCTTTTCCCATGGAATGCTCTAAATCCAGGGGCAAGCGCAGGGACTGTTTAGGGTCTTTAAGGGGATTTCTGAAGACAAGCACAGTAGGAAGATCATGACTAGAGATGGACTAGACCCAAACTTGAACACAAGCTTAGCAGTTTGAATGGACCCGAACTATTCCGGATTTTGACACTCCGAACTTTTAATGATTATTGAATGTTAGATAATTATCCAACGTTTCAAATTCATCTCCCCGACTTTAGCGCTCCATTACCTATACAGAAAATAGACTAAGGGGGCAGTCACCCACCCCCTCCATTAGCGGAGCTCCACGTCAGTGGCCTTTCAGCACGGTTGCCGCAGTCCTTGAAAACATATCACTGCAAATATCAGGCTTCAAAGCCTTTAGAGTTTTAAAAACTTCACCTTATTTGTAAGAATTCTGATACATAAAATTATTTAGACAAGAATCTGATTGGTATACTAACCAATAAGATTCTTTTTTCAATCAAAATTGGTTCAATCAGATTGGTTGTTCCCCAGACCATCTCTGGGTCCCAGAGCCATTTACAGTAAGTTACTGTAATCTTTTTACAAATTTTCAAAAATCCTTGAAAACTCGAAAATTCCTTGAAAACTCCGAAAATTATCGAACGCGGCTCAAAAATAGAATGTGGAAGCTCGAAAAAAGTGAGATTGTGAGGAAGAAAGTTTGGTTTTTTTTTGTTCTGGGTATATGAAGTGTTCCCCAGACCATTTCCCCGGTCCCACAGCCATGTACAGTAAGTACCGTTACTGTTTTTCCTTATATTTAGGCGGGATCTGTGCAGATTTTTTCTCTCACTGATTTAATGGTTTTTTACACTATTTTTGAATTTTCTATTTTTTTTTGGTTCGAGAACCACGAATCCGCAGGCGGAACGGATTTTAGCAGTTTCAGCACATCTCTAAAGCAATCCTCATCCATGTTTTCTTCAAGCCCTACAGGCCTCAGTTTATACATTAGTCGCCTATGTGGCACAGTATCAAAAGCTTCGCAAAATCCAAATATACCCACATCCACTGCTGTGCCTGAATCTAAACTTTATACTCATTCTTCATAAAAAAACAATGAAATTTGCTGTCATGATCTATTTCTCATAAATCCATGCTGACTACTACTAATAAGATGAGGCTCCGGAGACAAAGTCGAGGATATGATCTCGAAAGTTTCCAGCAACTTCCTACCATGAGTGAGGCTTACAGGGTCATAGTTACCAGGCTTTGTGAACGACTACCTTTATTGAATATGTGGTATTACATGGCTTTTTTCCAACCCAGCGGCACATCACCAGACAAAAGCGAATGATGAAAAATGATGGAAACAGTGGTCTAGATAAATCAAGGTCCTGGAGCTTTATTGATGTAAAAGGATGTCCACCCCAAAACTAAAATTAACCCCATACTGGCCCTACTGCGTAGTGTTAAAAAACCCTTACCCACTTTGTCTTTATGGGTCCCTGCAGTACTTGTCCAAAATCCAGGAAAATGAAGAGTAGGAGCTGTTTTCCTTTGTGAAAGGTTTTTCTGGTTTCTGCCTCCTCCTTGTCCAGTGGCATGTGCAAGGGTGCACAGCTGCTGGGTGCCCACCTCTAAAAACTCTAAGCATATGGTAGGGCACCCTAGCCCACCCCAAACCGCATAAAACTGTTGTTAAAAAAAAGCTGCAGAACTCTACTTTCAATCCTTTGTTCCCCTGGCATTCTGTATTGCGGCAGATGTGTCTCTCATGGCGGCCTTCGTCCAATCAGAGACGTGGCTGCCATCGACCACTGCTGCAGTTACGTCTGAGTTAAAGCACTGGGAGATTGAAGGATTGTAAGTAGTGAGTCATGCACACTTTTTTAACAATCAAACCTAGCGGTTGGGAGTGGGCTATAATATAATTTTTACAATATGTACAAATTTGTTTTGCAGGTGGACTGCCTTTAACTTGTGTCGAATTGTTTCTGTACCATATCCTCTGTCAACCAGAGTGATATTCCTCATTTATACCCTTCATATTATTACAGTCCCAACTATAAGGACTAGGAACTCTACAGTGAAAACCGAGGGGGAAAAACACAGTTAGCACATTATCCTTTTACGCATCCTCTATAAACATTTTAGCCCCATTATTTAATGCTCCCCAATTCTCAATCTCATGTTTTACTGTTGATATACTTAAAAAACTTGTGGGTTGGTCTTGCTTTGTTCTGGCAATCGTATTCCTTTTCTATTTTAGCTAGTTTAATTGCTTTCTTGACTCATATTAGGGATGGCGGATGTCCACAAGGGCACTTTTAAGTCCAGGGGGGGGGGTCGCAGTTCGAGCTGCAGGAGCCCTTAGGCCCCAAAGGCCACTGTAAAGGCCACAATGGTCCTTCTAAGGACCCAGGGGGGGTCCAGGTTGAGCGTGTGACCAAAAACGTCCAGCTAAAATTGTCCATACATTGGTATCTGTCGGCATATTACAATGGAAAACTGCACACGTCATGCAGGCCAACCGTAAGCTGAATGGGCATTTGTCCGTTATGAAGGTCATTCGGATTCAGCCCTACATGCTACCGATCTTTGGTAAATCCCGTTTGGCCACCTTAAAAAGTCTAGAAATTCAAAACATCACAGAAATGCTTCCATGGAACCTTAGCTAGAAGGAAGCACACGTCTCCAATATGGTTCTGATGATATACACTGAATTGCATGTCTTAGCTAGAAAACTGGGGGAGGAGATACAGATCTTTTCAAACCACATTAATAAATTTGTTATGCATTGGCAATTCACAAACCACTTTCCAAAATACTGTGTTTATGCGCATTCTAGGAAGAAAATACAGCTCTGCTGACACCTACGGAGGCATTAGTAAAATACCACTAATGGTCGTATTATAATTTGTATAATAGCAAAAATACCCGCGCTCGACAGCGGAGATGTATTGAAATAACGTTTAGTAGAGAAAGCAAAATGTATCAAGATTGCTGAATCACTCGGCACTTTTAGATATAAAGAAAGACAATTCAATAGCTTTACGATAATTGCAACACTCAAGACGTTAAGTTATATATTATATTTTTTATTCAACTATGAAATTTGCGGTCAAAAATAACCCCCACCACCCCTCCACCGTACTGCCCTAATACCCCCCATCTATTCCTTCTTGCCACCCCCAAACACTTCTCACCTTATCACCTCAGCCGAGTCCAGCACAACCCGACTTTTGCGTAAAAATCGGGTCAGCCGGGCTAGTGTGCAGGGGTTCAACAATTCTATATCCCCCCATTCACCCCCACCCTAAAAAAAATATATTTGTTATCTTGTTAATGGTAAAGGGAGTATATGCATACAAAATTGGTTGAAATCGGACCAACCAGTTGTGCAATGTCAGAACTCACGTTTAGAAGGCAATGTCAGATTACTCACCGTTACAGGTGCAAGTCAGACATATCACCGTACAGGTGGAAGTTACGAAAACGAAACCTGCCTTACTTTTGTAAGTAAGGTGCAAATGAATGGATGCCAAATTTAAGCCGTTGTGCCTCCACGGCAAGTTGAGAGAGAAATTAGTGATGAGTGAGTGAGTGAGAGCTTTGCCTTTTCCGAAACGAAAACTGCTTACTTTTGAAAGATAATGGGTACACTGCATGAGCCTGCCAAATATAAGCCATCTGCCCCACGGCAAGTGAGGATTAGTGCTGAGTGAGGGCAAAGTTGGAGAATTAGTGATGAGTGAGGAGAGTGAGTGATGAGGGTTGCCTTTCGAAACGAAACCTGCTTAAACTTTTAAGTAAGGATTGCATGAATGAGCCTGGCCCAAATTTAAGCCGTCTATGCCTCCACGGCAAGGTGGAGAATTGCGTGAGTGAGTTAGTGATTGAGTAGTGAGTGAGGAGGAGGGCTTGCATTTTCGAAAATGAAACCTCTTACCTGGTAAGTAAGGTGCAATGAATGCGCTGCCCAAATTTAAGCCGTCTGCCTCCAGGCAAGTTGGAGAATTTAGTGATGAGTGAGGGCAAGTGGAGAATTAGTGAGGAGTGAGTGAGTGAGGGCTTGCCTTTTTGAAATGGAAACATGTTAACTTTGTAAGTAAAGGTGCAATGAATGAAACTGCAAATTTAAGACGTCTGCCTCCATGGCAAGTTGGAGAATTAGTGATGAGTTAGTGAGAGGGAGTGAGTGAGTGAGGGCTTTGCCTTTTTGAAAATGAAACCTGCTTAACTTTTTTGTAAGTAAGGGTGCAATGAATGAACTGCCAAATTTAAAGCCGTCTGCCTCCATGGCAAGTGGAGAATTAGTGATTGAGGTAGTGATGAGTGAGTGAGGTGAGTGAGGGCTTTGCCTTTTTGAAACGAAACCGGCTTAAACTTTTGTTAGCAAGGTGCAATGACTGAGCCTGCCAAATTTAAGCGTTCTGACTCCCCGGCAAGGTGGAGAATTAGTGAGGAGTTAGTGATGAGTGAGTTGAGTGAGTGATGAAGGGCTTTGCCTTTTTCGAAACGACCGGCTTAACTTTTGGAAGTACGAGTGCAATGAAATGAGCCTGCCAAATTAAGCCGTCTGCCTCCAAGGAAGTTAGAGAATGAATGAGTGAGGCAAGTTGGGGAGAATAGTGATGGTGAGTGAGTGAGTGAGTGGGGCAGCAGTTGGAGAATAGTGATGAGTGAGTGAGTGAGTGGTGAGGGCTTTGCCTTTTTGAAACAAAAACAGCTTAACTTTGTAAGTAAGGTTGAAATGAATCAGCCTGCAAATTTAAGCTGTCTGCCTACCACGGAAAGTTGGGAATTAGTGATGAAGTGAGTGAGTGAGTGAGGGGCTTTGCATTTTTCGAAACGAAAAACCTGCTTAACGTTGTAAGTAAGGTGCAATGAATGTTGCCTGACAAATTTAAGCGTCTGCCTCACGGCAAGTGGAGAAGCTAATGATGAGTGAGGCAGGTGCAGAATTAGTAGTGAGTGAGGAGTAGTGAGGGCTTTGCCTTTTCGAAAACGAAACCTACTTAACTTTTGTAACTTTTAAAGGGGGTGCACTGAATGAGCCTGCCAAATTAAGCCGTCTTGCCTCCACTGGCAGGTGGAGAATAGTGATGAGTTAGTGATGAGTGAGTGAGTGAGGAGTGAGCTTTGGCCTTTTTGAAACGAAAACCTGCTTAACGTTTGTAAGTAAGGGCAATGAAGAGCCTGACCAAAATTTAAGCTGTTGCCTCCACGGCAAGTTGGCGACATTAGTGGGAGTTAGTGATGAGTGAGTGAGTGAGTGAGGGAGTGAGGCTTTGCCTTTTCGAACGAAACCTGATTAACTTTGTAGAAGTAAGGTATTGAAACGAATGAGCCTGCCAAATTTAAGCCGTCTGCCTCCATGGCAAGTTGGAGAAGTAGTGATGAGCGAGTGAGGAGTGAGTGAGTGAGTGAGTGAGTGAGTGAGGGCTTGCCTTTCGAAACGAAAACCTGCTAACTTTGTAAGTAGTGCAATGAATGCGCCTGCAATTTAAGCGCTGCCTCCACGGACAAGTTGGAGAAATTAGTGATGAGGTAGTGATGAGTGAGTGAGTGAGTAAGTGAGGGCTTTGCCTTTTATTAGTATAGATAAAGGGCATTTCCTCCAAAAAAAACCTGCCAGTTATCTGTCCACAACCCCAACTGCTATTTTTACCAGTTTATTTCATGTATTTGTAACCAGATATTTAACGATAAGTTCTATTCCTTTCTGGCAAATGTTATCGTCACCCTCTCCTCTGCCAATGATGCTTTTATAAGCTTGAACATTGTGCAGAGGAGGCAGCAAGGGGTTTCATTCAGCAGTCAATCACTGGTGTTACTGTCAGCAGTCACGCTTGATGGACCCAGTACAGTTCTGGAGGACGGGCGGGGGATCACTCCAGAATGGGGACAAAATTTACCTTCTATATCTGGGGTAATGAAGGGAAGATAAGGAAATAAAGCGAAAAAAAAAAAAGGGGGAGAAGCGGGGGGGGGGGAGGGGGAGGGGGGGGGGGGAGGGGGGGGGGGGGTAAAGGGGGGAGGGAGAAAAAAAAAGGGAAGGGGGGGGGGAGGGGAGAGGGGTGAAGGGGAGGAAAAAAAAAAAACGGGGAGGGGGGGGTGGAAAAAGAAGTGAAGAGGGTGGGAAGGGGAGGGTGGTAGGGAGGCGGTGGGGGGGGAGTAAGGGGGGATTAAGGAGGGGGAGAGGGGGGGCGATTGGAGTGAGGAGGGGGAAAAAAAAAAAAAAAGGGAGGGGGATGAGTGGGAGAGGGGTGGGAGTTGAAAGAAAGAGTTGGGGAAAAAAGGGGAATAGGTGGGGGGAGGAAAAAAAAAAAAAAGGTAGGGTGTGGAGTGTTAGAGGGAGGGGGGGGAGTGTTGTATTGGTGTATTAGGAGAGTATGGGTTTGGGGTGGGGGAGGAAAAAGAGAGGGGGAAAAAAAAAAGAAATGGTGGGAGACGAAAGTTTTAAGTGTGGTGCGTGTATAGGGGGGTTGGTGGGGGTTGGTGAGGATGGTGAGGTGTGTGTGTATGTACTGTGAAAAAAGTTTAGTAAAAAGGGGAAAAAAAAATAAAAAAGGTTTAGGGTTGGGGGTATGGAAGTGGAGTTGGAGAAAAAAGGAGGAGTTTAGGGTAAAAAAAAGGGGGAGTTGGATTTTGGTGTAAAAAGGGAAAAAAAGGAGGGGGTGAAATTGGGAGTATGGTTTGAAGGGGGGGGGGTTGGTGGGGTATGGTGTTGTAGGGGTGGAGGGTTGGGGTGTGGGAGGTTTGTTTGGTAGAGGTTACGGAAAAAAAAAAAGATGTGGAGAGGGTGTTTGGTGTGGGTGTAAAAAAAAAGGGGAGAAAAAATGGAGGTAGGAGGGGGGGGCCTTGAAAAAATGAGAGGGTGGGGGGGTGGAGTGGATGGGGGAGAGTGGATGAGGATGGAAAAAAAGGGGTTGTTGAGAAGGGTGAGGGTGGGGGAGTGTGATGTGGGGGTGGGAGAAAAGTGGGGGGTTTGGGTATGGGTGTGTCGGTTGGGGGGGTAGGGAGGAGGGGTAAAGTGGAAGAGTAGGGTAGGGGAGTTATGGAGGTGTTAGGAGGGGTGTTTGTGGTGGGATTAGGTTTAGAGTGGAGTGTGTGTGGATGGTAAGGAGTTGAGATGGTGGGGAGGGGTGGGGGGGAAAAAAGATGGATTAGAAGTGGGAAAGGTGAAAAAAGAAAAAAAAAAGGAGGATGGGAGGGTGAATATTTTATTTTTTTTTTTTTTTTAAATTATTTTTATATTTAAACATAAAAAAAAATTTATGGAAAATATTTTTATTTTTTATTTATATTTTTTTTTTTACAAAAAATATTTTTTTTTTTTTAAATTATTTTTATTTTTTTATTTATTTTTTTTATTTTTTTTTTTTTAAAAATATTATTATTTATATTTTTTTTTTTTAGATTTCTAGTTATTTTTTATTTTTTATAAAAAAAAAAAAAAATTTTTTTTATTTTATTTTTTTTTATATTATTTATTTATATTATTTTTTATTCATTTTTTTATTTAATTAAAAAAATTTTTTTTTTATTTAAAAAAAAAAATTTTAAAAATTTTTTTTATTTATTAACAAAAAATTTTAGTTTTAAATTTATGGTTATTGTATTTGCATTTTTTTATCTTTAATTATCTGATTTTATTTTATCTTTTTTTATTTTATAAAATTTTTTATTTTTATTACTTTTTATTATTTTTATACAAAATATTTAGATTGTAAAAAAATAAAAAAAAAAAAAAAACAATTATATCTTTTTTTTCAGTTGGGGTTTAGGGGCAGTCGGGGCAGTTTTAACTGATAATTGACCCCAGGATATTTTTGTTTTAAGGGGAACATGGCACTTTGAGTTTTCGCCGTGTTTCTGACAATATTTGGACGCAATTTTTTAAAGCGCGATAAACTGTTTCAACTGCTTAAAGGGGGGGAACCCACCCTCCCCCTGGTGTGCCAAGATATCAGTTTAGCAGCCTTGGTCTGGAATTGGGGAGGAAGTTGGGGAATTCTCTATCTTTGCTATCTTTGGCAGCGCTATGGCCATTGCGAAGTCCAGGTTAGCTACATGCCGATAAACGTTGCCCTTTAAAGTACACCATAAAATAATCAAGTAATGTTGGATCTATTGGTTAGAGAAACTTTCCATGTTTCTGGTAGAATTTTATACATGGAAAGGAGATTTATAAGTAGGTAACCAGAAAGTGCTTTGAGTTACGTTTTTAACCACCCGTCTTACATCTAAGGGTTATAGCTTTTCCGGCACAGGGGGTGAGGCAGCCATAGGGTTCAGTGGTATAGGCAGACAGCGGCTGGATTAGGCGCGGACACACACAAGAGGGTGAGACACCCACACGAGGGGAGCACACACACACGAGTGGGGAGACACACGAGGGGAGTCCAACACACACGAGGGTATACACAACACTAGGGTTATACACACACACTATTTTATGCACACAACATCTTTGAGACACACACGACGAGGTTGGAGTACACACCCACACGGAGGGGTATACAAAACGCTATTTATACACACACGAGTTGAGGCACACACACTCGGTGAGACACACACACGAGGGGGAGACTACACGATGGTAGACACACATCGGGGAGGCGGAGACACTCAAGACTTAGTGATACCACACAAACGCTGGTATGCACAACAAACCCACGGGAGACACACACAGAGGGAGACACACGACACGAGGTGGACACGCACACCGGAACCACCACACACGGCGGGAGACACACACAGGGGTCTCGGGGAGACACAACACAAGATGGAGGACACACGAGGGGGATACGCACACAATATTGTGACACTCACACTCGTATACACCACACACGCTGGAGAAGCACACAACCACGGCGGGGAGACACACACGCGGAGACACACGAGGCGCGTTGAGACACACAAGCGGGGAGACACAAACACGGATAGCACACACCACGAGGGGAGACTTGCGCGCAAACACACAAACGAGGTGAGGACAACACACCACGAGCAGACACACACACGGTTATACACGCACAAACTTGGAGACACCCACACGAGGTTTACACACAGACGAGGGGAGAAACACACGGGGAGACCATCACACACGAGGGGGAGACACGACGCGGGAGAGACACGGCGGAACACACAAACACCACCACACACACACACGAGGGGGAGCACAACACCGCGCAGACACACACAAGAGGGGGGACACCACACACAGGGGAGGACACACACACGCGGCGACACACACACACACCCACACGAGGGGAGAGACACCACGACGCAGACACAGACAGAGGTGAGACACACACCCAGCGTGGAGAACACCACACACTGCGGAGACACACACGAGGGGGAGGACAACACACGCGGAGAAGAAACACACCACGCGGGGAGACACACACAACAGACACACACGAGGGAGACACACACGCGGAGACAAGCAGGCGGCGGGGAGACACACCCGCGGAGACACACACGCGAGACACACCAGGCGCGGGGAGACGACACACGAGGAGACGCCACCGCGTAGACACACACACGAGGGGAGAGACACACACGACACACACACACGGAGCTGAACACACACACAGCTGGGAGACACCACCTAGGGGAGGGACACACAGATACACACACACTCTTTCATAAACACCGCACTCTTTTATACACAAGACACGCTGTTATATCACACACACTTTAGGCACACACCACGAGGGAGACACCACACGCGTATACACGCACTCATTTGTATACACACAGACGCTTTAACCTGACACAGTCTCTCTTTGCAATAAGCATGGAAGCCTTAATACACTGTGTTGCAATTGGGAGGCTTGTGACTGCATGGCCTGGTGTAGGCGGGCTTCCCCACTGTGGCAGACACTTGAGAAGGAATTTTCCCGCCATGCCATTCATCATACCAATGTCACCTTCCAGCTACGACAAAATAGCACACAGCAGATAATCCTAATCCCTTTCCCCTTTTTTAATAGACGTTTTATAGAAAATAAGGGGATAAAGACAGTTAGGTCTCTGGCTAACCTGCCCTTGCACCAATTGGACGTCTGTTCTACCCAGTCTACAAACTCAAAAACTAATACTGGTTTATAGTATATCTGTTTTGCGATTCAATTAGATATCAACTGGACTTGGGAAGGTTTAGTTTGAAGACGTTTCGCTAGTCATCCGAATGGCTTTCTTCAATTCAGATTATGGACTGCTACAAAAATCTGTGCAATTATGTACACTGGAAAATCCCAATTAGCATATCACAGCCAGGTGTGATTTCTTTAGCGAAGGCTTATCTAGGCTTAAGAAATGAAAAACATCTTTTTCTCAGAGGAAGAAATTAAAGATTTGGGTTCCCTGACTGGGCATTTGTCAAAAGAGGGGTAGAAGGAAGAAAAGAAAAAAGACCCGAATAGTGGAAGGGGACAAGAAAAAGACGGAGAAAGAACCTGGTTCATCATTATGTAGCAGGGGTCTCCAGAAAATGAAGAAGAAATTTTCAAAAAAGCTGTTATCCGGTCTGCTTTTAAACCAAAGCAACACACTGAGGCAGCAATTGGTACATTCCCAGTACTGAAATATAAGAAGAGGGACACCAGGAAAAAGGGAATACATTGAAGATTGTAAGTCAACCATCTCAAAGGAACGTAAATGGTTAAAGAGAGGTTGTCAAGGAGGCCATTTATGTTGAAATGAAAATTAAAGAAACCAACCCTAACAGAGGTGGGGGGGTTCGACACAAACCTGTCTGCCATGTTACATTGCGGTTTTGACACCTTACTCTGGGCGGTCCGTAGAAAACCTCAGTAGCCACTATCCAATCACGCCCGTTAACACCTGGCTGTGATTGCTAATGGGATTTCCCGGGTTAACATAATTGCCCACCAGTTTCTTTGTACAAGGTCATTCGGATTGAGGAAGAAAGAAAGGCCCGTCGGAGACTAGCGACAACGTCTTCAAGAACTAAAACTTCAAGCCAGTTGATCTAATTGAATTACAAAAGTATATATGAAGCGGATGTAGTCCGTGATGAACATGGTCAGACCTTTAACACTTGTTTCACTCACTGTATGGATTTTTATGATAATAAATGTTACTAATAAAGTTGAAAGTCTTATGGAGTTTGAAGTGGATTCCTTGTATACGGAGCGGAGCCACACCGGAAGATTAAGATTCTGTGTGGAATACAGGAGACTATACCATGACCTGGAGGAATGAATATTACAGCTATATCGTGGACCGGATGAATGATATACAGATATAACCATGGACCTGGATGAATGAATATTCGAGTTTATACCATGACTGGATGAATGAAGATTACAGATTATACAATGACATGGATGAATATGAATATTACAGATATACCATGGGACCTGGATGAATGAAATATTAAACAAGATACCGTGACCTGGATGAAATGAATAGTACAGAATACCATGACCGGATGAATATTACAGATAGCCCATTGACCTGGATGGAGGAATATTACAGATTACCGTGACCTGGATGGATGAGAAGATTACAGAGATACCATGACCTTCTGGAGGACGAATAATACAGATATACCGTGACCTGGATTGAATGAATATTACAGATATACCGTGGACCTGGATGGATGAATATTACAGAGTATACCGTGACCCTGGAGGTATTGAATATTAACAGAGTATACCGTGACCTGGATGGATATGAATATTACAGATATACCGTGACCTGGATGATATGAATTATTACAGATATAACGTGACCTGGATGGATGAATTTACCAGATTATAGTACCAGACCTGGATGATGAATATTACGATCTACCGTGATGGATGGATGAATATACGATATACCGTGACCTGGATGATATGAAGATTACAGATTTAACCTGACCTGGATGATGAATATTACAGATAGCCATGACTGGATGGATGAATAGTACAGATATACCCTGACCTGGATGGATGATTATTACAGATATACCCTGACCTGGATGTGGATGAATATTACAGATATTACCGTGACCGGGATGGATGAATATTACAGAATTTTTACCGTGACCTGGATGGATGAATATTACAATATCCAGACCTGGATGGATATGAATATTACGATTATACCATGACCTGGAGAATATGAAGATTACAGATATACCGTTGACCGGATGGAGATGAATATTACAGATAGACCGTGACCGGACCTGGATGGATGACATATTACGATATACCGTGACCTGGATGATGGAATTATTACAGATATACCATGACCTGGATGAAATGAATTATTACAGAATTATAACATGACCTGGATGAATGAATAGATTCAGATATACCGTGACCTGGAATGAATGAATATTACAGATTATACCGTGACATGGATGAATAATTATTACAGATTATTACGTGACCTGGATGGATGATATTACAGATATACCGTGACACTGAGATGAATGAAATGATTAAAGGATATATCGTGACTGGATGGATGAATATTACCAGATATACATGAACTGGATGGAATGAATATTACAGACTATACCATGACCGGGAGGGAAATTGAATATTACAGATGTATACCATGACCTGGAGGATGATATGACGATATTACCGTGACCTGGATGGATGAATATTACCGAATACCATGACCTGGATGGATGGAATATACAGATAAACAGACCTGGATGGATTATAAATAGTACAGATATACCGTGGACCTGGATGGTATGAATATTCAGATTTATTACCGTGACCTGGATGAATGAATATTAAGATTACCGTGACCTGGATGAATGAATATTACATATATACCGTGACATGGATGGATCGAATATTTTTTTAAAACAGCAATAACGTGACCTGGATGGATGAATATACGGATATATCGTGCACCTGGCGGATTGAATATTACAGATATACCGTGACATGGATGGATAATATACAGATATACCGTGACCCTCGGGATGGATGAATATTACAGCTATACCGGACCTGGATGAATGAATATTACGATTAAAAGATATACCGTGACCGGATGGGGAAGATTACAGATTACCTGACCTGGATGGATGAATACTACAGATTTTATACGTGACTTGGATGGATGATATTACAGAATTTTATACCAGGACCTGGATGGTAGGAATATTACAGATATACCATGACATGGATGGATTTGTTATATTACACCAGATATACCATGACCTGGGATGAATGAATTTATTTACAGATATACCATGATTCCGAGGAAGGTAATATTACAGATATACCATGAACATGGATGAATGAATATTACAGAATCTACCATGTACCTAGAGAATGAGAACCTTCACAATTCACACTGTAATATCCACCACTGAATCTAGTATAAAGTAGGGAATATTCAACAAGTTGGTCTATGGGTTTTTTGAAAACTATAACTCAGAATTCCCTGGCCTGGAGGAATTTGTTGGGTAATTTTGGGAGTTGTGGTTTACAAAAATATCTGGATTAGTGCTTACTGGTTGCCTATACCTGATATGAAAGATGGGCAGTTTTTCCATCATGATCTCTCTGAAAGGACAAGTTATAAAACACGGAGTTGCTATAACTTTAACACCACAAGATTTGGAGCGAAATTAAAATGGTATTTTACAATAAATGTATAAAACCGCACAGTTTAAGGGTAAAACTAAAACGGGTTATGGGGTTCCCACAGTTAATACAGTAACCTTTTACAAATTATGATTGTCATTTTATAGTTTCCCTTGTCTATTAATTGCAATATCGATACCGACCAATAACATTTAACAATGAGATTATGGATTTTTAGGTGATGTATACCAGCTTTTCTCGTCTTAACGGCCATGTTAACGGCACTTCGTACCAAGTGTTAGCGTAAACGGTAAGAGTAGGAAAAGAGGAGATTGCAAAACACCATTGCAACCAATTCACCAAGCCGATAGCTGGCTCTTTAAGAGGATGTCTTAAAGATTTCGAATGCGTTAAAACTTCATCATCGAAGGTTAGCGCGAGCTGATATTGGCTTACGGGGCCAGAGGAGAGGAGAACGTTGCGGCGGAAAGAGGGACAGGAACCCACTGTGCATGATGTGTAATGCATGATCATTTCAACCGGCAATCGGTTCAATGGACAACGTCCATTTACACATGCGCGCCCGGCACGGGAAGACCGGCCAGAGCATCAGGCGGAGGAAAAACAGGATGGGCAGGGGCGGGAGGAGGGAAGGAAGGGAGTAGGGGCGGGTGGCGGGGGAAAGAGGGGGGACGGGGCGGGAGCGGGCAAGAGCAGGGGGCGGGAGTAACCTGGAAAGGGAACGGCAGCCGCAAAAAAGAAACCACACGCCCAGGCGGAAAAAGAATTAGAACTTAGAGAAAAGAACCGCAATCCTAACCGTTCCTCCTCTCTGCTTCCTGGTAATGACTGTCAGTCTCGGGGCACACCGGTGACAGGACAGATGAGTGGTTACAACAAAGTCTTACTTTTACCTTCCTTCCCCTTGGCATCTCCCTTCCAGTCGTTAGGAATTATAGCTAGGACCCCCTAAATCAAATGTGAATTATAATAAATGGCAATCACAGTTTTATTAAATACAGAATTCAGTCCATTCATTCTAAAATTCTAACATTCAAACTTCAAATTAGATTTATGTTAAATATTGTAATAAAGGGGAAAATAAAGGCAGCCAGGAAAACCAATTACTTAAAATGATTTTAGATTATTTTAATATCATTTAAAGTGTCGTAAAGGGAAAATAAACCCAATTTGTGAGGTAAAGTTTATATTCCGTTATTTGTGTGTGCACATTGTCAGTTAATAAAGCAACTTGGTCTCACCGTCCCTCAGTCTTATTATTCATCATTCGAGTTATGGTTCTGTACTACATCCTCGTTCCCCGAAATAGTGTTGTTTATATGCAATCATTGATTTATAGCCACAAAATTGGAAGTTTATTTCTACAAGAGGCCTGTGTTATTATCACGCGTATAAATCAATTGATTGCATATAAACAAACACTATTCGGGGGGACGAGTTTCTATTACTATCGGTAATAGATCAGTAATAGGTCTACACAATGCACTGTCTGGTAGAGTTTAATATGTTGGCCAGCAATTGCCCTCACAGCCGGTGTTAAAAATAACCTCTAAAATTAGTGCAAGCGCGATATAAATCGTGATGCACGCGTGTGTTGCTCTAAGCGATAGCAAACCCGTTAGCGCAACTTTAATCCACTATAATGGCCAGCGCCTCTGGAAAAATGAGCCCCACTGATAAGGTGTCTGTAATACTCTCACTGTAAACTTCTCATTATTCTGCATATTTCTCATCTCAAAGGAGATATTTGGAGATTTAAAAGAAAATAGAGAGTGAAATAAATATGGGTATTGAATGTGTACGCCTAATATATACAGTAATACTGTAAAGACTATATTATATGGATATTGTATTATATGGATATTGTCACATGTAATAAGATATACAGTAATACTGTACAGACTATATTATATGGATTTGTATTATATGGGTATTGTCTGTGTACCTAATATATACAGTAATACTGTACAGATCTATTATATGGAATTGTATTATAATGGGTATTGTCCCCGTGTACCTAATATTACAGTAATACTGTACAGACTATTTATATGGACTATGTGTTTATGGATATGTACAGGTCAACTAATATATACAGATAATACTGTACAGACTAGATTAAATGATATTGTTATATGGTATAGTGCACATGGTACCATAGATACTACAGTGAATTACGTGACAACTATATAAGGATATGTGATATATATGGAATCGTCACAGTAATGTAATTATATACAGTATCACTGACAGACTAGATATATGGAATTGTATTCTATGGATAGTGTAATTTGTACCTAATATCTACTAGTATGTAAGTACTGTACAACTATATGTAATATGGGATATTGTTATATGAAGTATATTGTCACATGTTACACTAAATATACAGTAATACTGTACAGACTTATTATATGGATATTGTATTTATAGGGTATTGTAGGGATGTTGTCACCTAATATATACATAATACTGTACCGACTATATTTATATGTGTTCTAGTATGTAACTGTCATACGTATACTGTACAGCTAATATTATGGTACATTATGATTTAATGTGTACCTAATATTACAGTACTACGTACAGACTATATTATATGGATATTGTATTATATGGATTATGTAATGTACCCTAATATACAGTAATACTGTACGACTACATTATATGGATATTTATGATATGGATATGTAACGTGTACCTAATGACTACAGTAATACGGTACAGACTATCATTCTATGGATTATTGTATAATAGGAGCTATATGTACGCTGTACACATAATATAACATAACTGTACAGACTATAATATGGATATTGTATTATATGGATATTGTCGCGTGTACCTAATATATGACAGTAATACTTACAGACTATATAAGAAGTATTATATGGATATGTTATTTATGGATATTGTCGCGTTTTTGACCTAATAATTAAGTAAATACTTTACCAGACTTATGAATGGATATT
>CM033473.1:1357132-1376965 GCA_019447015.1 Hymenochirus boettgeri
ACACAGTTACAGTGATACGAATAGTAATATTTACAGGTACTGTGCTTATATCACACAGTATTACAATATAATATTACAGGTCTTGCTGATATACACCACAGTTATACAATTAATATGACAGGTACCGTTGTGTATCACACAGTTATACAATATAACTAGTACAGGACAGTTGCTGATACGACACAGTTATACAATATAATATTTAAAGGTACAGTGTGATATCACAAGTTATACAATATAATTGTACAGGTTACTGGGCATATATCAAAAGTTATAATATAATATTAACAGGTACAGTGCTGATATACACAGTTATACGATACTAAATACAGGTACAGTGCTGATATCACACAGTATACGATCTAATACGTACAGGTAATGTGCAATTATATCCACAACAGTTATACAACAAATATACAGGTACTGTGCTGATATCACACAGTATACAATATAATATTACAGGGTACCAGTGCTGATATCACACAGTTATACAATCTAAATATTACAGGTATTTTTTTTTTCAGTGCTATATGACACAGCTTATCCAGATTAATATTACAGGGTACGGTGCTGATATCACAAGTTATTCGACAAGATAATATTACGTACAGTGCCTGATATCACACAGGTATAAATACATATGACAGGTACCCAATGCTGATATTACACAGTTATACAATATAATATTACAGGTAAGGCGCTGTATTACAACAGTTATACAATATAATATACAGGTTACAGTTGCTGATATACGTTATACAATTTATAATCTTACAAGGTACGGTGTTGCTGATCACCCCAGTTAACAATATATATTACAGGTACTGTGCTGATTAGACCAGTATACAATATAATATTACAGGTACAGGCTGATTCACACAGTTATAAAATGTAATATTACAGGTACTGTGCTGCTATCAACAGTTATAAATATAATATTACAGGTACAGTGCTGAATCAACAGTTATTACAATGAATATTACAGGTACTGTGCTGATATCATACAGTTTACAATATAATATTAAAGGGACCGTGTGATATCACACAGTTATTCAAAATACTATTACAGGTACTGTGCTGATATTCACAAGTTATTTACACATATAATATTACAGGTACGTGCTGATTCATACAGTTCTACAATATAATATACAGGTACAGGGATTGATATCACACAGTTATACAATATCATATTACATGTAATGGATATATCACACAGTTATACAATATAATATTACAGGTACAGTGCTGATATACACAGTTATACGCTTAATTATTACAGGTACAGTGCTGTATCACACAGTTATACGATCTAATAGTAAGGTACTGGCATATATCACACAGTTATACATATAATATTACTGGTACTGTGCTGATATACACAGTAATACATAAATATTACAGGTTACAGTGTGATATCACACAGCTATACCAATCTAATATTACAGGTACAGTGCTGATAATTACACAGTTATACAATATAATATTACAGGCACGTGCGGATATCACACAGTTATACAATATAATATGAAAGGACTGTGATGAATCACACAGTTATCAATTATAATATTACAGGACATTGCGATTTACACAGTATTACAAGTATATATTACAGGTACGGTGCTGATATTACACAGTTAACAATATAATATTACAGTACAGTTGCTGATTATACAAGTTATACAATATAATATTACAGGTATAGTGCTGATATCACACCGTTATACAATATAATATTACAGGTACGGTTGCGATTCACCACAGTTATACAATTATAATATTACAGGTACGTTGGGATATCACACCGTATACAATATAATATAAGGTACAGTGCTGTATACACAGTTATCCATATATAATATTACAGGTACGGTGATGATATCCACACAGTTATACAAATATAATATTACAGCGTTACGGTGCTGATATCACACAGTTATACATATTAATGTTATAATTATTACAGGTACGGTGCTGATATACACAGTTCTACAATTATAATATTACAGGTACGGTGCTGATTATCACAGTTATCAATATATATTACAAGGTGGTACGGTTGCTGATATCAACACAGTTATACAATATAAATTAAGGTTAGGTGCTGATACTCCACAACAGTTATACAAAATAATATTACAGGGTACAGTGATGATAATCAAAGTTATACATATAATATTACAGGTTACAGTGATGATCTAACACAGTTATACAATATATATTCAGGTACAGTGCTGATATCACCAGTTATAACAATATAATATTACAGGTACAGTGTGATATCACCCAGTTATACAATATAAGATTACGGTACAGTGCTGATATCACCCAGGTAGACATATAATATTACGGGTACAAATGTGCATATATCACACAGTTATACATATAATAGTACAGTACAGTGCTGATATCACACGTTTACAATATATATTACAGGGGTTACAGTGTGAATAGACACAGTTATACGATATAATATTCAGGTACGTGCATATATCACACAGTTATACAATATAATATACAGGTACTGTGCTGATTATCACACCGTTATACAATATTAATATTAACAGGTACAGTGCTATTATCACCCAGTTATACAATAATATTACAGTACAGTGTGATAGCGCACCAGTTATACATATAATATACAGGTCAGTGCGGATATCACACAGTTATCAATCTAATGTTTACAGGTACTGTGCATTATCACACAGTTCTAACCAAATATAATATTACAGGTACAGTGCTGATATCACACATTATACGATTATAATATTACAGTTACAGTGATGATATCACAAGTTATCGATTATAATATGACAGGTACGTGCATTATCACACAGTATACAATATAAGAGTACAGGTTTACTGTGTGATATTCACACGTAATACAATAAATATTACAGGTACGTGATGATATCCACACAGTTAGACAATATAATATTACAGGTACAGTGCGATTTTATTACACAGTTATACAATTAGATTACAGGTACGGTGCTGATAATCCACACAGTTATACAATATAATGAGTACAGGTACAGTTGCTGATATCAAAACCCCAAAAAACCAAGGTTATTTTTAAAAAAATTTTAATATTACAGGTACATTGTGATATTACACAGTTTATACAATATAATATTACAGGTCCGGTGCTGATATTCCACAGTTATACAATATACTATTTACAGGTACAGTTGCTGTGCTATACAGTTATACAATATACTTATTACAGGTACGTGATTATCACAAAGGTTTACACAATATAATATTACAGGTCCTGTGCTGATATCACACAGTTATACAAGATAATATTAAAGACGTGTTGAGATCATCACCACGATTATGAAAAAGTAATATTACCGGTACTGTGCTGATATCATACCGTTATACAATAAATATTACAGGTACCGGGATGATATCACACAGTTAACAATGTAATCTTACAGGGTACCTGTGCTGATATCATACAGTTATACAATATAATAACAGGTTACAGTGCGATATCACCACAGTTATACAATATATATTACAGGTACTGGCTGAGATCCACAGTTATACAATATAATATTACAAACGGTACCGTTGCTGATTTATCATACAGTTAGAACCAATATACTATACAGGACAGGCTGATATCACACAGTTATACACTATAATATTACAGGTACGGTGCTGAATAACACAGTTACACAATATAATATTACAGGGTGGTGTGCTGATATCACACCAGTTATTAAATATAAATATTACCAGGTACAGATGTGATATCACACAGTTATACAATATAATAACAGTACAGTGCTGATATCACACAGTTATACAATAAATATTCAGGTACAGGTGCTGATATTACACAGTTATACATATAATATTACAGTTACCATTGCTGATATAACAAGTTATACGATATAAATTTACAGGTACATGCTGGTTAACACAGTTATACGATCTAATTACAGGTTACTGTGCATATAATCAAACAGTTATACAATATAATATTACAGGTACTGTGCTGAACATCACCGTAATACAATATAAGATTCCCAGGTCAGGCTGAAATCACCCAGTAACTATAATATTACAGGTTACGGGCTGATATTACACAGTTATACAATATAATATTACCGGTACGGTTGCTGAGATCACACAGTTATAAATATATACTTACAGGTACGGTGCTGTATTCACACAGGTATACAATATAATATTACAGGTAGGTGCTGATATCACACAGTTATACAATATATATACAGAGACGGTTGTGATATCACACAGGTTTTATACAAATAATATTACAGGTACGGTGCTGAATATCACAGTTAACAATATCATATACAGGTACGGTTGATGATATCACCCCGTATACAATATAATAGTACAGTAAGGTGCTGATATCACACAGGATACATATATTATAATTTACAGGTACAGTGCTGATACACACAGTTATACAATAGAATATTACAGGTGACAGTGCTGATATCACACAGTAAACAATCTTATATTACAGGTACAGTGCGATATTACACAGTTATACAATAAATATTACAGGTACGTGTGATATCCACACAGTTATTACAATATACATATGACGGTACAGATGCTGATATCACACAGTTTATACAATATACTAGTACAGGTACAGTGCTGATATCCACACAGTTTACAAGAATAATTTACAAGGTACAGTGCTGATATCAACAGGTATACAATATAATTATTACAGGTACAGTGCTGATATCACAACAGTTATCGATATAAATACAGGTACTGTGCATATATCACACGTTAGTACGATTTATAAGATTACAGGTACAGTGCTGATATCCCACAGTTATATGATTATAATATACAGGTACAGTGATGATATAACAACAGTTATACGATTATATATACAGGGTACTGTGCATATATCACCAGTTATACAATATAAATTAGTACTGGTAAATGGCTGAGACTCACCCGTACTACAATATAAGATACAGGTACAGTGCTGAATTCACACAGTTATACCATATAATATACCGGGACAGTGCTGATATTACACAGTATACAATATAATATTACAGGTACGGTGATGATATCACAACAGTTATTACAATAATATTACAGGGTTTACTGTGCTGATATGTCACACAGTTTCCCTATATATTACAGGGACATTGTGATATTTACACAGTATTACAATATAATATTACGTACGGGACTGATATTACACAGTTTTATCCAATATAATATTACAGGTACGGTGCTGATTATTAAACAGTTATTTAACAATAATATTAAGGTACGTGCTGATATCACACAGTTATACAATATAATATTACAGGTACGGTGATGAATATCACACAGTTATAATATAATATTCCAGGTACGGTGTTGCTGATATTCAACAGTTATACCATATATTTAAGGTACGGGGCTGATATCACACAGTTATACCAATATAATTTACAGGACGGTGCTGATATCACAGTATACAATAATATACAGGTACGGTGCTGATACTCACACAGTTAACAATAAATATTTACAGGTACGGCGTGATATCACACAGTTTTAAATATAATATTTACAGGTACAGTGCTGATATCACACAGTATACAATATAAATTAAGGTACAGTGTGAATCACACAGTTATACAATATACTATTTACATGTAATGTGCCTATATACACAGTTATAAATACAATATTAAGGTACAGTGATGATTCTCACACAAGTTATACGCTATTAATTAAGGTACAGTGCTGATATCACACAGTTCACGATATAATTTACAGGTACGGTGCATATATAACCACAGTTATACAATATAATATTACTGGTACTGTGATGATATCACACAGTAATACAATAGAATATTTACAGGTACAGTGCTGCTCACAAGTTAGACCATATATATTTACAGGACTGCTGATAGTACACAGTTATACAATATAATATTAAAGGAACGGTGCTATATCACACAGTTATACAATATCATATTACAGGTAAGTGCTGATATCACCCAGTTGATACAATATAATATTACAGGTACATTGCTGATATTACACAGGTATACCATATAATATTACAGTACGGTGCTGATATTACACAGTATACAATTGTATAATATACAGGTACAGGCTGATATTACACAGTATGCAATATACTATTACAGGTATAGTGCTGAATCACCCACAGTTATACAATTATATAAGGTACGGTGCTGATATATTACCACAGTTGAATATAATAGTAAGGATACGGTGTGATATCACAAAGTTATACAATATAATATTACAGGGTACGGTGCTGATAATCCCACAGTTATACAATATTAATAGTACAGGTACTGGTGCTATATCACACAAGTTATACAATCAAATTACAGGTACGGGATGATATCACACAGTTATTACAAATTCTAATATTAAGTACGGTGCTGATATCACCACAGTTATACCAATATAATATTACAGTACGGTATGATATCACACATTAGACAATAAAATTTACCGGTACGGTGCTGATATTACCCAGTTATACAATATATATTACAGGTACGGTGCTGATTATCACACAGTTATTACAATATAATTACAGTACCAGTGCATATATCACACAGTTAACATATAATATTACAGGTACAGTGATTATATCACAAGTTATAAGATATAATTATAATATACAGGTTACAGTGCTGATATCACACAGTTATACCAAATAATATTACAGTACGGTGCTGATAATCACGCCGTTATACAATATAATATACAGGTACAGTGCTGAATCACCAGTACTACAATATAATATTCAGTACTGTGCTGATAGCACACCAGTTATAAAAGTATTAATATACAGGTCCTGTGCAGTGCTAATATCACCACAGTATACAATATAATATTACAGGGTACTGTGGGGGGCCCCATATATCACACAGTATACAACTATAATATACAGGTACGGTGTGATATCAACAGTTATACAATATAATATACAGTAAGTGCTGATATCACCACGTTATTACAATAGAATATACAGTACAGTGCTGATATCACACCGTTAATACAATATAATATTACAGGGACGTGCTGATATCACACAGTATACAATGATAATTTACAGGTACAGTGCTGATATCACACAGTTATACGGATTTTTTTTTATAATATTACATGTACTGTGCATATATCACAAAGTTCTACGATTAAATATTACAGGTACAGTTGCTGATATCACACAGTGATATGATATAATATTAAAGGTACAGGGTGATATCAACACAGTTAACGATATAATATTACAGGTACTGTGCTCTATCACACCGTTATACCAATATATATAAAACTGTCTGTGCTGACTCTCACACAGTAAACAATATAATATTACAGTACAGGCTGATATCACAGTTTACAATATAATCTTAAGGTGACAGTGCTGAGATTACCAAGTATCAATATAATATTACAGGTTACGGTGCTGAATAACACAGTTTATACAATATAATAACAGGGGTACTGTGCTGATTCACACAGTTATAAAATATAATATTACAGGTACATTGCTGATAGTACACAGTTATACAATATAATAGTACAGGTCGTGCTGCTATTACACAGTTATACAATATAATATTACAGGTACAGTGCTGATATTACACAGTTATACAATATAATATTAAAGTATAGGGCTGATTATCACCAGTTATACATTATAAATTACAGGTTCCGGTGCTTATATTACACAGTTATAGCATATAATATTTACAGGTACGTGCTGATATCACACAGTTATACGTAATTATAATTTACAGGTTACTGTGCTGTATCACCACAGGAACAATATAATATTACAGGTAACGGTGCTGATATCACACAGTATACAATATAATAGTACAGGTACGGTGTGATATCAAACAGTATACAATCTAATCTTACAGTACGGTGCGGATTCTTCACACAGTTATACAAATATAAATACAGGTACGGTGTGCTGATAGCACCACCAGTTTACAACCCATATAAGATTACAGTACGGTGCTGCTGATATTACCACAGTTTACAATATAATATTCTACAGGTTACGGTGTGATAGCACACAGTTATTACAATATAAATCTTACAGTCCAGTGCATTATACACACAGTTATACAAATAATATTCAGGACGTGCTGATATTCACAAGTGATAAGATATAATTTACAGGTACAGTGTGATATAACACGTATACAAATATCTTACAGGTACGGTGCTGAATCACGCAGTTATAAAATATTAATTTCCAGGTACAGTGTGATATCCACACAGTTATACAATATAATTTACAGGTACTGGCTGATATCAACAGTTATACAATATAATTAGGACAGGTACTGGTAATATCACACAGTTATCCAATATAATATTTACAGGTTATGTGCATATATCCACACCAGTTATACAATAAAGATACAGGTACGGTGCTGATTCACACAGTGTATACAATATAATATTACAGGTACAGGGCTGATATCAACAGTTATACAATATAAATATTACAGTAAGTGCTGATCTCCCACGTTATACAAAATATATTACAGGTACGTGCTGATATAACACAGTTATACAATATAATAGGACAGGTACAGTGTGATACACACAAGTTATACGATATTAATATTACAAGGGTTACTGTTATGCATATATCACACAGTATACGATAGTAATATTCAGGTACAGTGCTGATATCACACAGTTATATGACATATCTTACAGGTACAGTGCTGATATAACACAGTATCGAATAATATTAAGGTACTGTGCTATATCACACGGTACAATTATAATATTATGGTACGTGCTGAATATCACCAGTAAATTATCATATACTATTACAGGTACAGGCTGATATCACACAGGTATACAATATAATATTACAGGTACAGTGCTGATATTACACAGTTATACAATATAATTTACAGGTCCGGTGCTGATATCACACAGTTATACAATATCATATTACAGGTACGGGCTGATATTCACACAGTATACAATTAATATTACAGGTACATTGTTGATATTACACAGTTATACATATAATATTACAGGTCGGTGCTGATACATTACCAAGTTATACAATATAATCTTTACAGGTACGGTGCTGTGGCTGATATTACACAGTTATACAATATAATATTACAGTTTTACGTGCTGGACAAACAGGTAGACATTAATATTACAGGTACGGTGCTGTATCACACAGTTATACAATAAATTTACAGGGACGGTTGCTGCTAGTAAACAGTTATACAATTATAATATACAGGTCCGGGGCTGATATCAAAGTTTTATACAATATAATATACAGGTCGGTGATGATATCACAGTTATACAATTAATATTACAGGAAGGTGCTGATATCCACAGTTATACAATATAAATAGTTACAGGTACGGTCTGGGCTGATTTATCACACAGTTATACCATTTATAATATACAGGACAGTGCTGAGATCACACAGGTTCTACAAATATAATATGACAGGTACAGGGCTGAGATACACAGTTATACATATAATAGTACAGGTACTGTTGGCCTATATCACACAGTTATACAATAGAATATTACAGGTACAGTGCTGATATCCCACAGTATACGATATAATATTACAGGTACAGTGCTGATATCACACAGTTATAGATATAATATTACAGGGTACTGGATATATTCACACAGGGAGCAATTTATTAAATTACTGTTGCTGTTGCTGATATCACACGTAATACAATTATAAATTACAGGTCAGTGCTGATCTCACACAGTTATACATATAATTTACAGGTACAGTTCTGATATGAACAGTTATACTATAATATTACAGGGCCACGTGCGATATCACACAGTTTACAATATAATATTACAGGTACGTGTGATATCACACAGTTATACAATTAATATTACAGGTACATTGCGATTAGTACACAGTATACAATATAAATTACAGGTACGGTGTGATATTACACAGTATTTCCAATATGAAGATTACAGGTAACAGTGATGATATTGATGTGGACTATTACACAGTTATACAATCTTTATAATATACAGGGTATAGCGCTGATATCACCCAGTTAAGTTTATAGTTTACATAAATATTACAGGTACGGTGCTGCTATCAACAGTGATACAATAGAATATTCCAGGTAAAGGTGCTGATATCACACAGTTTGACAATTTATAATATTCAGGTCCGGTGCTGAATCACACAGTTATACAATTATAAATACAGGTACGGCTGTTGCTGATCACAACACAGTTATACAATATAATATTTAAGGTACGGTTGCTGTATCACACAGTTATACAATATAATAGTACAGGTACGGTGCTGATATCACACAGTAGACAAGATAATATTACAGGTACGGTGTGAATCACACAGTAAAAATATATTACAGGTACGGTGATGATATTACACAGTATACAACTATAATATACAGGTACGGTTGATGATATACACAGTTATACAATATAATAGTACAGGTACAGTGCCTATACACACAGGTTATACAATTATAATATTACAGGTCAGTGGATTCACCCCAGTTATACGAGATAATATTACAGGTACAGTGCTTGTATCACACAGTGATACAATATAATAATCTACAGGTACGGTGATGATATCACGCAGTTATACAATTATAATATTACAGGGTACAGTGTGATTCCACCACCGTAATACAATTATAAGATTACAGGACTGTGCTGATCTGATATCACACAGGTATACAAGATAATATTACAGGGGTACTGTGTAAATATCACACAGTTATACAATATAATATTAAAGGTACTGTGCAATATCCCCAGTTATAAATTATATATTACAGGGACGGTGACTGATGATCAACAGTTATACAATATAAGTACAGGTAAGTGACTGAATCACACAGTTATACAATATATATTACACGGACAGTGCTGTATCACACAGTTATAAATATAATATGACAGGTACAGTGCTGATATCAACAGTATACAATGATAATAGTACAGGTACAGTTGCTGATATCACACAGTTATACGATATAATATTACAGGTACTTGTGCATATATCACACAGGTTTATACGATATATATTACAGGTACAGTGATGATATCACACAGTTAGATGATCTTAATATTACAGGTAAGTGCTGATATCACACAGTTATCCGATATAATATTACACGTAACCTGTGCATATATCACACAGTTACAATATAATATTACTGGTACTGTGCGGATATCACACAGTAATATAATAGTATATTACAGGACGTGCTGATATCAAAAGTTATAAATATAATTATTACAGGTACAGTGCTGATATTACACAGTTTTACAAATAATATTACAGTACGGTGCATTTCCACACAGTTATACAATAAATATACAGGTACTTGATGATATCACCAAGTGATACAATATAATATTTAAGTACATGCTGATATTACACAGTTATACAATATAAGATTAAGAGTACGGGGCTGATAATTACACGTTATACATATAATTTACCAGGTCCGGTGCTGATAATTGGTAAAAAGATAAATATAATATTACAAGGTACAGGCTGAGATCACACAGTTATACAATATAATAGTACAGGTACGGTGATGATAGCACACAGTTAGACATATATATTACAGGTACGGTGCTGTTGATATTACACAGTTATCAAATAATATTACAGGTAACGTGCTGAATCACACAGTTATACATATAATATCAGGGTACGGGGTGCTTGATATCACGTATACAATATATATACAGGTACGGTGCGGATATCACACGTTTTATTACCAATATAATATTACAGTATCGGTGCTGAATCACACAGTATCCAATATAATTTACAGGTACGGTGCTGATATCACACAGTTATTACTATAGAATATTACAGGTACAGTGTGATATCACACAGTTTATACAATATAATTTACAGGTACGTGCTGATTGATCCACACAGTTACACATATAATATTACAGGGACTGTGCTGATACAACACATTATACAATTATAATTTACAGGTTACAGTGCTGATATCACACAAGTTATACAATATAAGATGAAGGACTGTGCTGTATATCCCCACAGTTATACAATAATATTACAGGTACAGTGCTGATATCACACAGTTTAGACAATAAATATTACAGGTACTGTGATGATATCACCAGTTATACAATATAATATTACAGGACTGTGATGTATCACATACAGTTCTACATATAAATATTAACAGGTTACAGTGCTGATCACCCACAGGTATACAATATAATATTACAGGTACGGGGGCTGATACACACAGTTACAAATATAATATTACAGGAGTGTGCTGATATCACACCAGTTATAAAATATTTAACAGGTACAGTGCTGATATTACACAGTTATATACAATATAATATTATCAGGTCCTGTGTGATATCATACAGTTATACAATATAATATACAGGGGTACAGTGCTGATTAATCACACAGTTATACAATAAATATTACAGGACGTGCTGATATAATACAAGTTAACAAATAATATTACAGGTTACAGCTGATATCACACAGTTTATACAATATAATATTACAGGACGTCTTGATATCACAACAGTTATTACAATACATTTACAGGTACAGTGCTGATATCACACAGTTATTACAATATAATATTAAGGTAATGTGCCTATATCACACAGTTAGACAAGATAATATTCAGAGGTACAGTGCTGATATAACACAGTATACGATTATAATATTACCGGTACAGTGCTGATCATCAAACAGTTATACGAATAAATATTACAGGTACTGTGCATTATACACACAGTTATACAATATAAATTTACTGCGTGGTGCATGATATTCACACAGTAATACAATTATAATATTACAGTACAGTGATGATTTATCACCACAGTTATACAATCTAATATTACAGGTACAGTGCTGATATTACACAGTTATACAAGTATAATATTACAGGACACGGTGTGATATCACACGTTATACCATATAATATTACAGTACTGTGCTGATATCAACAGTTATACATATAATATTGCCGGTACATGCTGATTATTAAACAGTTATACAATTTATAAAGTACAGGTACGGGCTGCTGATAGTAGTACTACAGTTGGCGAGAGCACAATATCATATTAAAGGGTAACGACAGTGTGGATCTGCTGATAGTACCACAGTTTGGATATGACAATATAAGTGATGACAGGATAGTGCTGGTAGATGTTATCTACACAGGGTATTTTACAAGGCTTGAACGATTAAGGGGGGTGACGGGTGGGATGAGGTAGCACACAAGTGTTTAGAGGCAAGTATAATATGATCGGTTCGGTGGTTCTGTGTATCACAGCAGTTAGTGATCAATATACTATGACAGGTAGCAGTGGCGTGATGAGTGACAGCATTATTGGTGGGAGGACAAATGTAGAGTAATAGTATGACAGGGTCGTGGCTGCGGATGAGCAACAGGGTTAGTACAATCTTCCTCTCCCGTTCCGGTGCTGATTTTTATCCCCCCAGTCTCCCACCTCCTATACAGGTCCGGGTGGGCTATCCCCACAGTTCAGGTATACAATATACTATGTACACGGTACGGTGTGAGTGTTTTCACCCGTGTCATAGCTTGAGACTAAGACTGACCGGTTACGGTGCTGCTATCACACCGCTTTAGTGCGATCCAATATCCTATTCCCGGTACGGTGCTGATTATTCACACAGCGGGTTCTTTTCCTTATACATTAATATTACCGGTACCCGTGTGATAGTTACACGCGCGTCTTGATTCAGCACGTAACCTGTTCGGTATACAGTTAGCCGGTGACCGTGGCCCTTTGAGTGCTTCGTGTCCACAGTTGTGACCATGCTGCTTTCTCCTATTCCCGGTACAGTGCTGATGATCGCTTCCCCGTTGTTGTTTCCGTTTGTGTCCAATGTCATTATTGACATTTTATTAGGCGACTTTGCCTTTTCAAACAAACCTGCTTAACTTTTGTAAGTAGGTGCAATGAAGTGCGCCTGCCAAATTTAAGCCGTTCTGCCTCCACGGCAAGTTGGGAGAATTAGTGGATGAGTTAGTGATGAGTGATTGGAGTGGTAGGCACACGATGAGGGGCTTGCCTTTGTATTCAGTTTGTGAAGGATACGGGTCACTTTCCATCCACAAAAAAAAACGCCTGCCAGGACGTCCACAATAACCACCAACTGCATTTTTGTAACCATGTTTAGGAGCATGTATTGCGACAACACAGTATTAACGATAAGTTCTTTCCTTTCTGCAAACGTATCTGTCACCTCTCTCTGTCAATGAGTTTTTTATTAAGCTGAAATGTGCAAGAGGGAGAAGGCAGCAAGGGGAATCAGCAGTTGTCAAGTCTACTAGGTTTGTAATGTCAGCAGTCACAGCTTGATGACAGTATGGAGGGACGGGCTGGAGGTGACTCAGATAAGAGCGGGAAAAATAATTAGTCTTATATTAGTTGTTAGTAATACAGGTAATAAAGTGAAATAATATATCAGTGCTGGGGGTTGTACGGGCTAGTTAAAATAGATAATGACCAGATTTGTTGGTTTATCCGGGTGAACATGGCCTCCTCGTGTATTGAGCTTTTCGCCGTCATGTTTATGACCAACAATTTGGACGCAATGTTAAAGCGAGATAAACTGTTTCAACTCTAAAGACTCCCCATGGTGTGCCTTCACTTATGATCAGTTACGTCCCTTGCGTCTAGAATTGGGAGAGTGGGGAGTTATTTCTCTATTTTGCTATCTTTGCAAGCGCTATTTGCCATTGCGAAGTCCAGTTTAGCTAAAATGCGAAAACTTTGCTCCTAAAGTTCACCATCAAAAATAATATTCATATTAATGTTGGATATCATAGGGTAGAGGACAAACTTTCCAGGTTTCTTGTAGAATTGTATTACATTGAAGGACAAGGAAATAAGTAGGTTAACAGAAAATTGCCTCTGAGTACCGGGTTTAACCACCGTCTGGACATGTCTCCTGGTTTAGAGTTTTCCGGAACAGGGGGTGAAGGGCGCAGCATAATGTAGTGTTGTGTTCCTGATGCATTCAGACAAGAGATCTGTTCTGATTCTCCATAACACTACCACATTATTTTAGACACACCACAAACTATTTCTCCCAACAACACCACACTATTGTTTTATTACACACTTTTATTACAATACACGAAACTTAGATCTATACACACACACTATTTATACACAACCACACGGATTTATGCACACACACTATTTTATTACACAACAATATTTATACACACAACACTAGTTTTACACACACACTATTTTATACACACAACTATTTTATGTCACACAACACTCTTTATACACACACACTATTTTATACACACTATGTATATATGAACAGTAATATGTATTACCACATCAACACACTACTTTGGACACAACACTCGTTTATGCAACACACACACTTTTTTACACACACACTATTTTATACACACACACTATTTGTTGATACATCTCACAGCTCTGTACACCACACTCTTTTATACACACACACTACTTGTATACACACGCCACACTGTTTGATACACAATATTATAGGCACCGATACATTTTATACATTACACACTCGGATAACAAGCACATCTTTAGACACACACCACTCTTATTATCACACACGACTGGACACACAGGTCTCGTTTGGTGATTTTCGCACACCACTCACTTTATACAGCACACACGCTTAGGACACACACACACGAGTGTATACGCTCGCATACACCACACGAGGTTGACACACACAGAGAGTGGACACACAACACTGTGTATACACGCACACGGGGAGACACAACACAGGGGGGGGGACACAAGAGAGCAACGCGAAACAGCACGGGGGAGCCACACACGAGGAGGATGCCACACGCGGGAGAACACGGGAGACATCACACAACACACACACACACACACGAGGAGACAAAACACGAGCAGACAACCACGAGGGGTGAGGACATCACACACGAGGGTAGGGAGGAGAAACACACAACGAGAGGAGGACACACACACACAACACACACGGAGGGGGAGAAGACACACGAGCAGGACACGGACCACGAGGGGAGAAAAACACCCATTCTTTTATACACACAAACCTTGATACAAAACACTATTTGATAACCACACACTCTTATAAACACACCACTTTTATACACACACACATACACACACTATTTTAACACCACACTCTGATACACAATTCTCTGTTATACCACACACTCTTATTAACAACACTTATTAACACACACTTCTATTTTATACACACAGTCTTATACAGCATCACTACTTATACACACACACTATTTTATATACCACACACTACACCAACACATTATTGTGCGTAGAACACACACACACTTGTATAAACACTCTATTTTATCATACACTTATACACACCACACTCTTTACTAAACACGCATCTCTTTTATTGACATCGTACATCACACTCTGTATATACACACACACTCTTATGCCACACACTATGTTTTATACACCACACTCTTCTACACGCAATTTTTATACACACAGACTCTTGAACATGCTACAGTCTCTCATTTGCAATAAGCCTGAAGCCCATTTACACGTGTGCAATTGCGGAATGGTGATAGTCTGACATAGGCCTGTTTGTAGGCGGCCTTCCACTGTGGCAGCCCTGGAGAGGATTTCCAGCATGCCACGTTCACTCATACCTACTGTCACGGTATTCAGCTTACAGCAATAAAATAGCAAACAGCGATTAATCCTAATCCCTGTCCCATTTTTTCATAGACGTTTATAGAACTAAGGGTAAGTAAAGTTCTGTCTGCTACCATCTACCCCTTCCCAATTGGACGTCTGTTCTACTCCATGTGCTACAAAAACTTCGAAAAACTACACTATGGTAGTTATATCTGTTGTTAAATTAGTCAACTGGACTTGAAGTTAGTTCTTGTGAAGCGTGTTCGCTAGTCAATCCGACTGGGCTTGTCTCAAGTTCAGGAATGACTTGTTACAAGAGTCTTGGTCTGAGCAGTTATGTAACCCTGGAAAATCCCAATTAGCATAGGCACAGCCATGGTGTGTTAATTTCTTTAGCGATAGGCTTAAGAAATGAAACATCTCAGAGGAGCAATTAAGATTTGTGGCTTCCCTGACTGGGCAGTTGTAAAAGAGTAGAAGGAAAGAAAAGAAACACGAATTAGTGACGGGGGGGAAAAGCCAAAGACAGGCGAAAGAAACAAGAGTGAGTCCCCATCATGTTAGGCAGGGGCTCCGGTGAAAGAATGAAGAAGAATTTTCAAATAAAGCTGTTATCCCGGTCTGCTTTAACCCTAAGCAAACACACAACTGAGGCAGCAATGGTACATCCCAGTACTGAAATATAAGATAAGAGCGACACCAGGAAACGGGACCTATCCATGAAGTCTATGTAATGTCAACATCATCAGGAACGTAAATCTGGCTAAAGAGATTGGTAGTAAGGAGGCCATTTATGTGAAAATAAACGAACCAACCCTCAAACAGAGGCTGGGGGGGTTCGAAACCAACGGTCTGCCATGGTACAATGCTGTTTGACCACCGTACTTGGGCGTTTCCTATAAAAACCTATTAGCAACTAATCCAATCACGCCCGTAACACCTGGCGTGTGATAGTGATTAATTGGGATTTTCCAGGGTACAAATTGCCAAGTGCTTGGTTACAGTCATTCTGATTGAGAAAGCCAGTCGGTAGACTGACTAGCGAATACGTCTCAAGATAAACTCAGTCAGTTGATCTAATTGAATACAAACAGGTATATGATGAAGCGGATGTTGTAGAATCCGTGAAACAGTGTCAGACCTTACACGGTTCAATCACGATGGCTTTTAGATAATAACCCATGTATAAGAAAGTTGAAGTCTATGGAAGATTTGGAAGTGCTGACTTCCTTGGATACGTGAACCGGACAGCAGCCACACGACGAAGATTCGTTTTGTGAATACAGCAGATATTACCATGACCTGGATGAATGGAATATTACAGATATATCGGTGGACCTGGATGATATGAATATTACAGATATACCAATGGACCTTGGAGGATGAATATTACAGAATTAACCGTGACCTGGATGAATGAATATAGCGAACTAGATATACCTAGTATGATATGAATTATTACAAGTACATGACCTGGATGGATGATATTAACAGATATACTGACATCATGGAGAATGAAATATACAGATATACATGACTGCGATGATGATTACAGAAATACCATGACTGGATGGATGATATTTACAGATATACCGTTGACCGGATGGAGGAATATTACAGATATACCATGACCGGGATGGATAAATAATACAGATATACGTGACCTGGATGATATGATAGTACAGATACTACCGTGACCTGGAATGAATTTGAAATATCAGATATACCGTACCTGGAGAGAATATTTACGATATACCGTGACCTGGAGGGAATGACTTACAGATATTACCGTGGACCTGGATGAATGAATATTACAGATATACATGACCTGGAGGAGTCTGAATATTTCAGTATACCATGACCTGGATGATGAATATTACAGATACCGTGACTGGATGGATGAATATTACAGAATACCATGACCTGGATGGATGATGAAATATTACAGTATACCGTGACTGGTAGAATGAAATTACAGATATACCATGACCTGGATGGATGAATCTTACAGATGATACCACTCGACCTGATGGATGAAGTAGTCAGATATACCTGACCTGGATGGATGGAATATGACAGAATCATACCGATGACCTGGATGGATGGAAATATTACAGATATACCGTGACCTGGATGGATGAATATACAGAATTACATGGACCTGGAGGCATGAATATTACAGATATACATGACCTGATGAATGAATATTACAAGATTATCCTGACCCTGGATGGATGAATATTACAGATTATACGCCTGACATGGATGGATGAATATTACAGAGGATTCGTGCACCTGGAATGATGAATCATTGACACGATATACAGACCGCGACAGATAGAGTTACCCATCGGGAATGAATATACCGATAACCATGACTGGATGAATGATATTACAGCTATACCTGCCGGAGAATGGATATTAACAGATATACCGGACCTGGATGTGATATTTACAGATATTACACGTGACCTAGGATAAGAATATTACACGCATATATCGTCGACGTGGATGAATATTACAGATATACCATGACCTGGATGAATGGATATTACAGATATACCATGACCTGGATAGATGAATATTACAGATATACCATGACCTGGATGGATGGATATTACAGATATACCATGACCTGGATGGATGGATGGATATTACAGATATACCGTGACCTGGATGAATGGATATTACAGATATACCGTGACCTGGATGAATGGATATTACAGATATACCGTGACCTGGATGAATGAATATTACAGATACACCGTGACCTGGATGAATGAATATTACAGATATACCGTGACCTGGATGAATGAATATTACAGATATACCGTGACCTGGATGAATGAATATTACAGATATACCGTGACCTGGAAGAATGAATATTACAGATATACCGTGACCTGGATGGATGAATATTACAGATATACCGTGACCTGGATGGATGAATATTACAGATATACCGTGACCTGGATGGATGAATATTACAGATATACCGTGACCTGGATGAATGAATATTACAGATATACCGTGACCTGGAAGAATGAATATTACAGATATACCATGACCTGGATGGATGGATATTACAGA